>JASAND010018638.1:0-111112 GCA_030248195.1 Trissonchulus latispiculum
GTTTCCGCGAATATGGGTTGTTCAGCGAAGCTGGTCCATATTAGTGCGCTTTTAACCTAGTCCTCCTGGTATTTACAACCTGCCCCTCCCATATTAACGTTTTAAAACCTAGTCCTCTGTCCGCTTAAAACCCAGTGTCACCCATATTGCATTTTTCATGCTCCATCGGAGCATTTTTATTCTTGTAGATCACCATGTTTTCCTACTTTCATTTTTCTAGATATCGGACTGCCAGTCCAAGTGTTGACCGGTGCTAGCGGCGGCGCCAGAAACGGTAAAGATGCCGATGCTGACGATGACGATGATGAGGAAAGTGATGATGGACGAATTCCGATGAAGACTAACGAACCCACTCTGCGGGAGCGAAAGAGGCTGGAACAGGCCAAAGAGTTGCAGCGTGCTCAGGCTCGGGCCTTGAGCAGTTTTCAGGCTACCGGCGTCGGGGCAGGGGCTCCTGCGGTGCCCACTCTGGCGCCCCAGCAGCCGCAGCCTCAGCCGCAGAATCCGGCCAAGCCGAAAGCCCGGGGAGCCAAGCGGAACAAACTGCCGTTGGGCGCTCCGCCGACGTCACTGTTTGCTGGTACCAATGGGTGAGCAGAAAATTTGAATTGAATTTTCAGTTTTAATTTAATTACGTAAATAGACAACTGGGCTTTTTCTAGGCGAAAAATAGTGGGGGTGGGGAGAGTGTGGGGGCCCCCCCCCCCCCCCCACTAGTGGGGGGGGAGAATCCAAAGTGGTCTAAAATCGCTAAAAATGCAGTAAAAATAGCCTGTTTTCTACATATAGTGCTATAACTATGCTAAAAGTGCTCAAAAATCGAGTTTGAGTACGAAAATAGACAATTTTTGACAAAAAATTCCGGCGACGCCGGAAAATTTTTGAAAATTTTGACCAAAAAATCCTTAAAAGTTGGCATTTTCTGGGCACCGTATGGTGAGTGGGGGGAACCCAAAAAGTGGTGGGGCGCCCCCCACCCCTCCCCCCAGTAAAAAAAGCCCATGACAAAAAGCCTACGAATTTATTGTGACCAAAACACTGGGTTTTTTTAATTTGACGAACGAATGTAAAAGTTTTTTGTTGTTAATTATTGCTGATTTTGACTGGTACAAATATGTAACCGCTTCAATATAGATGGGAAGTGGGTTGGTGGAGTTCAATTTGTTTCGGAATAAAATTAATTTCGCCTTTCTATAACCTATGTATGTACGTATACGAGTTGTAAACACAGGTGGTGCTTATTTGCATTTTGTAATGAAGCAACGAGACTCCAACTATAACTGTACCTATGTTGATATCACAGCAGCAAGCTGCGTACGTACAGTTCATTTTTAACTTTCTTTATTTCAGTTTTTCCAGTCTATCCAAACAGCCTGCTGCGGCCGCTGCAGCCGCTGCACCTTCCTACGGTTTCACGCCCAGTTCCTACTTTGAGAATGCCAAGCCGGAAACTGTCAGACAAAATGCTGTAAGTGTGCGACGGTGCGGTGATCTTGTAACAGCACAGGTCTGTAAAACGATTGCTTGCTTCGGTTTTTTCTTGTTTTTTGTGTCATTTGTCTGCACTTTTGTTCATTTTGTTAGCTGCTTTGCTTTTAAACGGCACCAGCTTTGCTGTACTGGGCTGTTTAGTTCTTCTAGAGTCGTCTCCCATAAAGTTGCTTAAAAGATTTGAAATTTCACTAAAACTATCTACTATTAAAAACTTAGTTAATATACATGGAAAGTCAATTTAGTGGGCAAAAACACAGTATTGTCGCCTTAAGACGCAAGGAAACTTGAAAATTTGGCCTTCTACTTCTAATCAATGTAATGGAGGCCGTTTCCGTAGTGAATGGCACGATTTTGTGGAAGAGATATGGATTGTTGTGGGAAGACTATTCTACACTGATTTTATTTGTTTGTCTTGGTGCGTGGTAGCTCATCCTTCCTAAATATTTAACTAAATAAACCATAATGTGGATTTAATAGTTTATTTATATACTTTTTGTATTTCTGTTTTTTGAGGCAAAATTGCAGGAAGCGGCTGCCGCCATGCGTCCAGTTTCCATGGCCGGGAAAACGGTGATCGGCGGCGTCTGCTTTGTCTACAGTCCCAATGAGGTCTACGTTCAGACGGAGGAGGAGGAGTCCCGGGCCGCCGCCCTCCAGACCCAGATGAGCCAGCACTATGATCAGGATGAGAATCTGAATGTGCTCAAGCCAAGTCAGGTGTGTGTAGTGCTGTTAATTTTCTAAAAATATATATATGCTAAAAATAGCGCTGTTTTATATTATACTTTACTTTCGGCAGAAAAGCCAGTTTTTAGGCCAAGAATAATCAGATATTATGGTGTTAAAACGGGGTAGAAAACGAGTAAAATTTTCCGGTGAAGCTGGAACAAATTTTGGAAATTTAACGTCCTGAGCGATTTTTCAGTGCAAAATGTTGTGTCAAAAGGGGCACCACCTTTCTGAGGAGGAAGGGTGTTTGTGCCCAGAGACACTATTTAAAACCTCTCCATGCAAACGTATGAGCTATGGTTGTACAGACTGTGACCTTTGGAGTCCTGTCTGAGCAAAGATGATAGCGAAGAAAAAGGATGGAAAGAAGAAGAAGAAAAAAGAGACTGAACTCATGATGACTGATCTGTACTCAAAATGCACTACCACCAGCAGTGAAGGAAGACCATGTTTTTTATGTTTTCTTTTGTTTTGTCAAACTGTTCGACCTTCCGTTTTTCTGTTTTCAGCGTCAGGCTGGTGTCTTTTGCGCAGCGCAGTGGACAGAGGATCACTTTTGGTATCGGGCACAGATCCTGTCCCTGGATCAAAGCGGTGGTCTGGTTATGGTTCATTTTGTGGACTATGGAAATAAGCAGTGGCTCCCGGCAGGCACTCTGAACGTTTTGGAACAGAGATTCTATGCGGATCCGCTGCTGGCTCATAACTGTTCTGTAGAGTTTGCCTGTAAGAAAACGTTGAAAATGATTATGCTCAATTTTTGTATACCTATGTACAGGGGCGTATCCAGGATTTTGAAAAGGAGGGGGTTTTAACTAAAATTTACTGAAAAGGAGGGGGTTTTGAGAACAATTTGCACTTTTTGTAATGGAGTATTGATAAAAGTTAACCCAAAAGGAGGGGGTTTCAACCAGGGGCATATCCAGGATTTTGAAAAGGGGGGGGGGGGTTTGACTTGACCAAATTTTTTTGTTGTCACGAAACGAACTTAGTTGGAGGCGAAAAGGGGGTGCCCGCAGGGTTATTAGTTTCACGCGTTGCGCCAGGAAACAGGAAATGGTGACTCAAAAAGAAACACATATGAACCACCAACCAAATGGCGACTCAAAAAGAAACACATATGAACCAAGCGGAGCCCCCCAGAAGTTGCAGAACATTTTCAAATTTACACCCCCCTAGGAATTAATCTAGAGCACTTCAGCTATTAATTTTTGTAATAATATAGATTCCGAAGAGGTAAGCGGGGGGTCTGGGGGCGGCAGCCCCCCAGAAGAAGCCAGACCCCAAACTACGGTAAATTATCTCAGGAAATTTAATTTAGAGCACACCTTTTTTCCAGTCCTTTTTTTCCGCGCCCATGCCTAATCATGGGGGAGCTCGGAGAGCCCCCCATAATATGAGCTATAAAGGCACTTTGCGGATTTGGAAAAGTGCTAATTAGGCATAACTAATTAACGGGAAGGAATTAAGAGCTAATATTTACATTTTTGGAATCTCCAGGCCAAGAGCTTTCGAATGATACCAAACTTGCCCGGAAAAAATGAACTTTGAAAAAATCGACTTTCTCTTACGGGTTTGAGGTCTGATAAAATGTGTTAAGGAATTTAAACTCCGAGACTACACAAACAGAACAATAAAATCAAATTTTATGAAAGCAATGTCCAATAACACAGAAATTATACGGAAAATGAATGTATCAAAAAGAAGCTTATGGATAAAAAGTAATAACTAATAAATAACAAACAAAACCTAAATACGGGTCCCACCGGATCCTTCTTCATTATGTATGTTCAATACGGATCCCTTTGGATCCTACTATGGGCTTCGTGAGCCCCCTTTTTCTTTTTTCTTCTTTGTTTCGTTCAATATGAATTCCCTTCGGAATTCCTTACTTCATTTATTTAAAATTAGATAATGTTTTTTTTGTAATTTACTCTTATGTTTCTAATTTTGATGTTTTATATTTTTATTTTATAAAAATATATATTTTTTATCTAAAACTATTAACAAAAATGTGCAATAGCCAACAAAACATTTGAAAAATGATTTACTATTTTTGCACTTGTTTTTCTCTTAAAGTTAATATGATCCCTTCGGATCCATTATGACACCCCTCCTTTCTGGGGTTGTCCGGTATTTAATATCGGCCAAACGGCTGCTTCACTTCACATGATTTAAAATAAACCATTGTATGTATCCTCTATGTATATTAAATTTAATTCCCTTTTAAATTGAGCGAATGCAGGACAGATAGATAGTAGACGGTGCTTCTCCGAGGTATAATGGTCTAGGAAAAATGACCATTATGCTGACCGAACCGGAATTTCATCAATCCGGATCTCCCTGAGGACGGAAACACCTAATTTTTTGATATAATTAAGACTTCGTCAGAATTTATTGTCTCGAAATTTCTGTGATAACACCTATATATATATATAGATTCACGAATACACTGGTTATTTACTTCCGCCCATTTGTCACATAAACCGGAAGGATAAATTAAGGCGTAACCTAGGGGATTACGGTCGAAAGGTTGACGTCTTAATTTATCCAATGTAGATTCCTTGTTACGTAATCCCAAATACTCCGTAGTGCATCTTTCTAGTTTTTTCAGGTTGATTTTTTCTTCTTAATAATGGCGGGAAATCAGGAATTCCATTCCCCGAGTGAAGATGTATCCATATTGAGACTTTCTCTCTTGAAAGTGGGGGGTTTTTTTCTCTGTATTCAGCATGATTTTTTCCAATTTTGTGTTAACTCGATTTTTCGAACTGCCCATAGGAAAAATTTTTCTATACTATTTTTTGATTATCTAGGCAATGGTACTTAGCAAGTTTATGTTTTTTTCGAATTTCGATCTGGTTCGATTTTTATAGATGGTCAAAAATGGGAAAAATAGCGTTTTTGGACACCTGCAAGCTGAAAAATTTTTAAGTCCGAAAATTTGAAAATAGTCTAAAAACGGGCAAAAACAGCGCTTTTCGGCCTCGGGGTGGTACCCATATACAGTAAATCGGAGTCGCTGAACACGATAAGCATATCGCCGAAGCCGACGGATGTGACCCTCGGGCTGCATGGCGCCCGTGGTTCCTCGCCCAGGGTCAAAGTTGGGAAAAGTCCCTAAAAACGGCTATTTTTGGTCTTTTGGTGGTGCCTATATATAGTAAATCGGGGTCGCTGAACACGATGAGCATATCGCCGAAACCGACGGATGTGACCCTCGGGCTGCATGGCGCC
Organism: Trissonchulus latispiculum; assembly: GCA_030248195.1. Lineage (NCBI taxonomy): Eukaryota > Metazoa > Nematoda > Enoplea > Enoplida > Ironidae > Trissonchulus > Trissonchulus latispiculum. Next base: position 5,461 of record JASAND010018638.1, read on the forward strand.
CGTGGTTCCTCGCCCAGGGTCAAAGTTGGGAAAAGTCCCTAAAAACGGCTATTTTTGGTCTTTTGGTGGTGCCTATATATAGTAAATCGGGGTCGCTGAACACGATGAGCATATCGCCGAAACCGACGGATGTGACCCTCGGGCTGCATGGCGCCCGTGGTTCCTCGCCCAGGGTCAAAGTTGGGAAAAGTCCCTAAAAACGGCTATTTTTGGTCTTTTGGTGGTGCCTATATATAGTAAATCGGGGTCGCTGAACACGATGAGCATATCGCCGAAACCGACGGATGTGACCCTCGTGCTGCATGGCGCCCGTGGTTCCTCGCCCAGGGTCAAAGTTGGGAAAAGTCCCTAAAAACGGCTATTTTTGGTCTTTTGGTGGTGCCTATATATAGTAAATCGGGGTCGCTGAACACGATGAGCATATCGCCGAAACCGACGGATGTGACCCTCATGCTGCATGGCGCCCGTGGTTCCTCGCCCAGGGTCAAAGTTATGAAAAGTCCCCAAAAACAACTATTTTTGGTCTTTTGGTGGTGCCTATATATAGTAAATCGGGGTCGCTGAACACGATGAGCATATCGCCGAAACAGACGGATGTGACCCTCGGGCTGCATGGCGCCCGTGCTTCCTCGCCCAGGGTCAAAGTTATGAAAAGTCCCCAAAAACAGTTATTTTCGGCGTTTTGGTTGGAGGCATATATAGTAAATCGACTATGCTCGTTTCAATGGGCGTATTGTCGAAACCGACGGAAGTGACCACTGGTCACTACGGTCTAGGTGGCCTATTGACCTCTGGTCAAACCCCCTAAAACAGCGTTTTTCGGCGTTTTGGTTGTGGTCATATATTGTCAATCGACTATGCTCGTTTCAATGGGCGTATTGTCGAAACCGACGGAAGTGACCACTGGTCACTACGGTCTAGGTGGCCTATTGACCACTGGTCGAACCCCTTAAAACAGGAAAAAATGAACTTTGAAAAAAATCTACTTTCTCTTACGGGTTTGAAAGTGGGGTTTTTTCTCTGTATTCAGCATGATTTTTTCCAATTTTGTGTTAACTCGATTTTTCGAACTGCCCATAGGAAAAATTTTTCTATACTATTTTTTGATTATCTAGGCAATGGTATATACTTACCAAGTTTATGTTTTTTTCGAATTTCGATCTGGTTCGATTTTTATAGATGGTCAAAAATGGGAAAAATAGCGTTTTTGGACACCTGCAAGCTGAAAAATTTCTAAGTCCGAAAATTTGAAAATAGTCTAAAAACGGGCAAAAACAGCGTTTTTCGGCCTCGGGGCGGTACCCATATACAGTAAATTGGGGTCGCTGAACACGATAAGCATATCGCCGAAGCCGACGGATGTGACCCTCGGGCTGCATGGCGCCCGTGGTTCCTCGCCCAGGGTCAAAGTTGGGAAAAGTCCCTAAAAACGGCTATTTTTGGTCTTTTGGTGGTTCCTATATATAGTAAATCGGGGTCGCTGAACACGATGAGCATATCGCCGAAACCGACGGATGTGACCCTCATGCTGCATGGCGCCCGTGGTTCCTCGCCCAGGGTCAAAGTTATGAAAAGTCCCCAAAAACATATATTTTTGGACTGTTGGTGGTGGCGATATATAGTAAATCGCGGAAGCTCTAAACGATGAGCCTATAGACGAAACAGACGGATGTGACCCTCGGCTGCATGGCGCCCGTGCTTCCTCGCCCAGGGTCAAAGTTATGAAAAGTCCCCAAAAACAGTTATTTTCGGCGTTTTGGTTGGAGGCATATATAGTAAATCGACTATGCTCGTTTCAATGGGCGTATTGTCGAAACCGACGGAAGTGACCACTGGTCACTACGGTCTAGGTGGCCTATTGACCTCTGGTCAAACCCCCTAAAACAGCGTTTTTCGGCGTTTTGGTTGTGGTCATATATTGTCAATCGACTATGCTCGTTTCAATGGGCGTATTGTCGAAACCGACGGAAGTGACCACTGGTCACTACGGTCTAGGTGGCCTATTGACCACTGGTCGAACCCCTTAAAACAGGAAAAAATGAACTTTGAAAAAATCGACTTTCTCTTACGGGTTTGAAAGTGGGGTTTTTTTCTCTGTATTCAGCATAATTTTTTCCAATTTTGTGTTAACTCGATTTTTCGAACTGCCCATAGGAAAAATTTTTCTATACTATTTTTTGATTATCTAGGCAATGGTACTTAGCAAGTTTATGTTTTTTTCGAATTTCGATCTGGTTCGATTTTTATAGATGGTCAAAAATGGGAAAAATAGCGTTTTTGGACACCTGCAAGCTGAAAAATTTCTAAGTTCGAAAATTTGAAAATAGTCTAAAAACGGGCAAAAACAGCGTTTTTCGGCCTCGGGGCGGTACCCATATACAGTAAATTGGGGTCGCTGAACACGATAAGCATATCGCCGAAGCCGACGGATGTGACCCTCGGGCTGCATGGCGCCCGTGGTTCCTCGCCCAGGGTCAAAGTTGGGAAAAGTCCCTAAAAACGGCTATTTTTGGTCTTTTGGTGGTGCCTATATATAGTAAATCGGGGTCGCTGAACACGATGAGCATATCGCCGAAACCGACGGATGTGACCCTCGGGCTGCATGGCGCCCGTGGTTCCTCGCCCAGGGTCAAAGTTGGGAAAAGTCCCTAAAAACGGCTATTTTTGGTCTTTTGGTGGTGCCTATATATAGTAAATCGGGGTCGCTGAACACGATGAGCATATCGCCGAAACCGACGGATGTGACCCTCGGGCTGCATGGCGCCCGTGGTTCCTCGCCCAGGGTCAAAGTTGGGAAAAGTCCCTAAAAACGGCTATTTTTGGTCTTTTGGTGGTGCCTATATATAGTAAATCGGGGTCGCTGAACACGATGAGCATATCGCCGAAACCGACGGATGTGACCCTCATGCTGCATGGCGCCCGTGGTTCCTCGCCCAGGGTCAAAGTTGGGAAAAGTCCCTAAAAACGGCTATTTTTGGTCTTTTGGTGGTGCCTATATATAGTAAATCGGGGTCGCTGAACACGATGAGCATATCGCCGAAACCGACGGATGTGACCCTCATGCTGCATGGCGCCCGTGGTTCCTCGCCCAGGGTCAAAGTTATGAAAAGTCCCCAAAAACAGCTATTTTTGGTCTTTTGGTGGTGCCTATATATAGTAAATCGGGGTCGCTGAACACGATCAGCATATCGCCGAAACCGACGGATGTGACCCTCATGCTGCATGGCGCCCGTGGTTCCTCGCCCAGGGTCAAAGTTATGAAAAGTCCCCAAAAACAGCTATTTTCGGCGTTTTGGTTGTGGGCATATATTGTCAATCGACTATGCTCGTTTCAATGGGCGTATTGTCGAAACCGACGGAAGTGACCACTGGTCACTACGGTCTAGGTGGCCTATTGACCACTGGTCGAACCCCTTAAAACAGCGTTTTTCGGCGTTTTGGTTGTGGGCATATATAGTAAATGACTATGCTCGTTTCAATGGGCGTATTGTCGATACCGACGGAAGTGACCACTGGTCACTACGGTCTAGGTGGCCTATTGACCACTGGTCAAACCCCTAAAACTTTGTTTTTCGGCGTTTTGGTTGTGGGCATATATAGTAAATCGACTATGCTCGTTTCAATGGGCGTATTGTCGAAACCGACGGAAGTGACCACTGGTCACTACGGTCTAGATGGCCTAATGACCACTGGTCAAACCCCCTAAAACAGCGTTTTTCGGCGTTTTTTTATGGGCATATATAGTAAATCGACTATGCTCGTTTCAATGGGCGTGTTGTCGAAACCGACGGAAGTGACCACTGGTCACTACGGTCTAGGTGGCCTATTGACCACTGGTCAAACCCCCTAAAACAGCGTTTTTCGGCGTTTTGGTTGTGGGCATATATAGTAAATCGACTATGCTCGTTTCAATGGGCGTATTGTCGAAACCGACAGAAGTGACCACTGGTCACTACGGTCTAGGTGGCCTATTGACCACTGGTGAAACCCCCTAAAACAGCGTTTTTCGGCGTTTTGGTTGTGGGCATATATAGTAAATCGACTATGCTCGTTTCAATGGGCGTATTGTCGAAACCGACGGAAGTGACCACTGGTCACTACGGTCTAGGTGGCCTATTAACCACTGGTCAAACCCCCTGGAACAGCGTTTTTCGGCGTTGTGGTTGGGGGACAATAAATCGACTGTACTCGTTTCAATGGAAAGGACGCATACTCTTGCGAACCTTACACTACCAAAAATTGGATAAGGACAAGTAGGAAAAATGCTCCTTGCAGTCGCATGAAAAAGTTAGTATGAGCTATTATGGCCAACATTTAAACGTGCTGAGGACAAGATTTAAAATGTTTAATATGAGCCAACATCTAAATAAGTAGAGGACAAGATGTAAACGTCTAACATGAGCCGCTACGTTTCTCTTGGGCTCATATTGACGCAAATGAAATGGCTAATATATTTTGTATATACAAAGGCTTTCTTCAGATAGTCAAAAGGTTAGAATGGTTTGCATATGCAAGGATGGTATGGCTGGATGAAATCTCACTAGGTAAGTATATATATCGTCTGTGACAGTTCTAATTTTTATTGCCTTATTCTGGTTTATATTGGCTGCTTTTGTTAATAATTTATATACATGTATATACATACGTATAGTGAGATCTAGAAGCAACGTCGAAAAACAAACAAATGTTTTTGAAGCGAAGTTGAAAAATCAGGCAATTCTGATTTTTGCTTAAAACGTATGCGCCACTACTAATATTCAGTCTTTTCTGGCTAGGTTTAACAATGTCTGTTTAGAGGACACGTACCACAGGCGTAACCAAAGTGAGCGTCAATATGAGCCCAAGAGAAACGTAGCGGCTCATGTTAGACGTTTACATCTTGTCCTCTACTTATTTAGATGTTGGCTCATATTAAACATTTTAAATCTTGTCCTCAGCACGTTTAAATGTTGGCCATAATAGCTCATATTAACTTTTTCATGCGACTGCAAGGAGCATTTTTCCTACTTGTATATATATACATACTTATACAGTTATATACATGTACGGCTGCCATGTATATGCCTTAATTGTTGAAAATTTTTTGTTGTTTGAAAACCAAAAAAAAATTTGAAAAAGTGCAATGGAGAACGCGCCGGAGGCGCGAAAATTTTAGAAATTTTTACTGATTTCGCACTATTTAATCAGAAATTTTGGGGGGCAAAAACCAAAAGGGGGGGTTCAACCCCCAAACCCCCCCCCTTGGATACGCCCATGCCTATGTAGATACATTTGGACTTACATTAAGGTTAGGGTCTGGTTCTCTGAGAAATGTTTGAGGGTGCTTGATTCTTGAATCATAGCTGAGTACCTCTTTGGCCCAATTTTCCTTACCCCTTGTCCCTGGCGGTGCTAAGTCTGATATCTTGTCATGGTTGGGGGGGGGCTTGAACCTTTTTTCATACTCCTCTTTGTTAGTAAACCTATGCAATTAGATACGTATAGGATTTTTATTTTTGGGAGCCAAATCTCTAATTTGATATGTATCGCAGCGAGTGGAGGTTGGTAGGGTAAAATGCTATTATAAATATTTCTTGCAATTAAAAACACTGACTCTGGACTGCACAATAATGTTTAAGAATAGCAGCAAAATAGCAGAAGATTGAGTCCAATTTTTTGTATGGGATTAACCCTTTCGCTGCCGCACCCGTCGTATGACGGGATGGAGTTCTTCATGTAATGCCGACCCGTCATATGACGGGCTGCGACTAATGTTAAAGATAGCAGTTTTTCTCAAGATCGGCATTACATAAAGAGCTAGTTTATGGTGGTGGCACACATCAATAGCTGTTCTTTATATTAGATGACTTGCCCGTCTATTGACGTTTACTGGCATATCACTAGAAGACTCCGTTCACAGAAGAACTTTTGCCACCATATATCCTTTTTGTTCATTAAAAAGCTTCGAAATAGTCGGAAAATGAAGACAGGGACATCGATTCCGATGACGAGCCTCTGGCAAATTTGTTGCCGCGGCCAGCGAGGGCAGTCCACCGTCCTGAACCAGAGCCGCGCCTATGGTCTGATGTCAATCGTAAACCCACTTGATCTTCTCTTCTCTGGTGCAGACGGTTTCAAGATCGACATAGATGCTGATGCTGACCCCTTTTATTTCTGGAACTTGCTAATTTCGGATGATATGGTCGACCTTGTAGTTCGAGAAACTAACCAGTATGCCGCACGTTAGAGAGCTAAGAATTTGGCTAAAATGAACTCGAAAATTACGAATTGTTGCTTGGTCTCCCGTTGATGCTGGGGAAATGCGCAAATTTTTCGGCATTCTGGCTTTTACGGGCATCATAAAAAAACCAACCCTCCAACTTTACTGGACAACGGACGAGTTCCTGAAAACTCTGATCTTCTCAGAAAATGGCATGTCCAGGAATCTTTTCCTTCTGATCATGAAGTTTTTGCACTTCTCACCCATGAATGCCATTGCAGCTGACGTCAGAATGGCTAAGCTAAATTCATTCCCAGCAAACGCCACAAGTGTGGAATAAAACTTAGTGTTTGACATCACCGAATCTGACGGTACCGTGGTCATCCTTGTGGTCTATACTGGGTCTATGCCCTCTGTTGGTGGTAGCAGTAAGATAGATGTATTGATCAAGCAGCTTTTGGATCCATTTCTTGGTAACGGGCACCATGTATTTATGGATTTATTTATGGATACCTGCTTCAGTTCTGCGATTTCGCGAATTCACTTGCCGTTATATGACGGGATCGGCACATGCCGTAGTCCTATGCCGGTCCCGTCAATTCACGGGTTAGCTAATAATTAGCTAGAGTCGGCGAAACCTCAATTTTTGAAATCAGATTAACAAGGACTCTTGATAAGCCAAATAGCAATTTAATAGAAGCAAATTTGAAAAATCGGCATTACATGGGGAATCGGATTTAGGCAGTGGCAGCGAAAGGGTTAATCCAGTAGTTGACCTTCTTCTGCTATTCTTAGACTTTATTGATCCAGTCCACGGTTAGACTCTGTATATACTTGCACATCACTGTGGCAAAGCTATTATTTTTTGCTTTAATTTGTAGTGGGGAGTGATTCCTGGAAGAATTGGACGTCATGTCGAAAGAATGCCTTCAATGAGGCCGTGAACAAACTGTGCGGAAAAGGCATTCAATTGCAGTTCTCGGCTGAGGGCCGGGAGGTGACCCTGCTGAGTGAGAGTGGAGAAAATCTGATGCCAACAGTGCTGCGGCAGACCAATGAAAATGAACGACTGATGTCGGCTGCGGCTGGCCCTTCTGTAAGTGGACAAAAATTTAATCCAAATAAAACACAAATATTTTTTCCTGTGATAGGATGAGGATTGAGACTGGAGGAATTGGAGGAAAAGGGAAATTGAAATTGGCATTGTTGGGAAATGAACCTCTGATAGTCGGGTTACAAGGCGTATGTATGCTCTTACCATTGGGGTACAGTCACCTAAGCTTGTATGGCGCATGGTAGAAAACTAATTCTCTGTGTAGGGACGCGATAGCGCCCCTACATAATATGGGTATAAAGGCGTCTGCGCGGCCCCCTGGAGACAGTGTTGGCCTGGTGCCAGTTAATTAGAGGTCTGGGAGGGGTAAAAATGTTACCATCGTAAAGTACTCGAGCAGTACTACAAGTACCACCATACTTTTGGTTAAAATTCCGAACTTCGAAATTTTGCACTAGGCGGGAGTTACCGTGCGTTTGTTTTTTTTTCTCGGTTAATAACGCTTTTCGGAAGTGCTTATGTTAGCGCAGTGTTGGAACGATATGGGCATTTTGGTCCTATACTACTATTATATGTTGGTAGGCAGGGTCCTCCCATGCAACCTTTTTGGTCATTTTGGCACACTGCCAATTTTGGCTCTGTGCCAAGGCCCCAAAGTCGGACTTTCGCTATTTTGGCACTTCGGTTGTGATTGACTTTTTTCACAGGTTAGCAGCTAGATCGGTTTGGTTTGTTTTATTTGAAAATTTCGGACTATGCGCGAAATGTAACGAGGGGGATTTTTTAATTTCGCTCTGGAGCTTTCAGCAGATGGGCCCAAACTTTGCATTTTTTGGCCTGTTTGGGCGGAAAGTTTCTAAGTCCCACTTTTACTAGAAGTGAGGATGAATATGATACGGCTGATAATGATCGCAGCGGCTCAGATGAAACTATGCTGGAATTTCAAACTGTGGTCCATAGAGGCAGGTTTATTTATCATTTTATGTATCTTTTATTTATTTTAAATATTGGTTTTGGTTTTTCCCTTTGCATTTTTTGGCCTGTTTTGGCTAAAAGTTTCTAAGTCCCACTTTTACTTGAAATGGCCTAAAAGTCACTAAAAATGGCGTTTTTCGGCCTTGGGGTGGTACCCATATATAGTAAATCGGGGTCGCTGAAAACGATGAGCATACTGCCGATACCGCCCGAAGTGACCACTGGTCAGCATGGCTCCCGTGGTTCCTCGCCCAGGGTCAAAGTAGGGAAAACTCAATATAAACAGCATTTTTCGGCGTTTTGGTTCGGAGCATATATCTGGGCTTATTCTAGGGATTTTTTCTTGGGGGGGGGGGCCCTCGGGGGGCGAGTCATTTTTGGGGGGGGCGAAAATTTTTCAAAATTTTTCTAAAAACATGCTAAAAATAGCGCTATTTTTTAGTAACCGCCAAAAAAGTTCGTTTTAAGTGCAAAAATAGTGCTTAAATGGGCAAAAATCTACTAAAAATCTCCGGCGCAGCCGGAAAATTTTTGAAAATTTGGTCTTCTGAGCGATTTTTTCCGGGCAAAAGTTGGTACCAAAAGGGGCACCCACCTTTTTTGGGGGGGCGATTTTGTGGGGGGGGGGACGGTTTTGGGGGGGGGAAGGGTGTTTATGGGGGGGGCCCCCAGTAGAATAAGCCCAGTATATAGTAAATCGACTACGCTCGTTTCATTGGGCATATTGCCGAAATCGAAGGAAGTGACCAGTGGTCACTACGGTCTATGGGGCCTATTGACCAGTGGTCGAACCCCTTAAAACAGCGCTTTTCGGCGTTTTGGTTGGGGGCATTTATAGTAAATCGACTACGCTCGTTTCAATGGGCATACTGCCGAAATCGGGGGAAGTGACCAGTGGTCGCTACGGTCTAAGGGGCCTATTGACCAGTGGTCAAACACCTTAAAACAGCGTTTTTCGACGTGTTGGTTGGGGTCATTTATAGTAAATCGACTACGCTCGTTTCAATGGGCATATTGCTGAAATCGAGAGAAGTGACCTGTGGTCACTACGATCTATGGGGCTCAGTGACCACTGGTCAAACTCCCTAAAACACCGTTTTTCGTCATTTTGCTTGAGCGCATATAGTAAATAGACTGCGCTCGTGTCAATGGGCATATTGCCGATTCCGGTGGAAATGACCAGTGGTGACTACTTTCTATGGGGCCTACTGATCACTGGTCAAACCCCCTAAAACAGCGGTTTTCGGCTCTCTGGCGGTACCCATATAGTAAATTCGTGCCGCTGAACACGATGGGCATACTGTCGAAGTCTTTGGCGAGGCGAAAAAGTTTTCTCCTTATTCGTACCACTCACAAACAGAGGTTGCAGCGGCCGAAGCTTGGGGCGGAGGTGAGAATTCAGTGGTACTATATAATATTCATATAATCACTTTTATGCTCTACCTACGGCACTGTTCAAGCTCCTTGTATCCATTGCCGCATTGGTCGAAAGGGATCCTTTAAAATGACAGAAGGACAAGTAATAAAAATGCTCCTACGGAGCATGAAAAAGTAATATGGGTGGTGGTGAGGTTGTAAAATCAAGAGAGGACTAGTCTTAGAAATGCTTAATATGGGGGCTAGGTTCAAAAAAAGAAGAGGACTAGGTTGTGGGCGAATCAATATGGGCACAGCTTCGCCGAGCAACCCATATTCGCGGGCTTTCACGCTTCGCCATGGCGATTGTCATATACAATGCCATTATTGTCAGTCAATAATAACAATTCCAGCAGTTAAACAATCGCTGCAAGTTGCTTGCTTATACGTATACGTAAACTATATAGTAATTTGGTTGTGCTGGACTACGGCAAGCAACTAGATCGTCTGAGAGAGTCCTGAAATTATTGTTGAAATATAGACTTTTCTTATCAATGGTTAAAATGCACAGTAAATGTTAAGAGTTTATCGAAAAAAATGTTTGCTTCCACTAAAACTCGATTATCATAGTTGTATATATATTATTTGCGCACCGTAACTAAAACTGAACACTGCCGTATGTATACATATGTTCTACGTATGCATATATATAACTTTTTCAGTCCGCGAATATGGGTTGCTCGGCGAAGCTGTGCCCATATTGATTCGCCCACAACCTAGTCCACTTTTTTTGAACCTAGCCCCCATATTAAGCATTTCTAAGACTAGTCCTCTCTTGATTTTACAACCTCGCCACCACCCATATTACTTTTTCATGCTCCGTAGGAGCATTTTTATCACTTGTATTATATATTTCCTGGTTTTTTATTGTTTCATATAAACATAATTATGATCGAACAACAGCTGGCTTATAAAATCGTTTCACTTTACAATAGGGAACGGAAATACAGTTTACATAGTTATTGCAGTAACACTTTTCTGGTGTTGTAAAGTACAGTATTGAATTTTGACTGTTGAGTTTGTTTGTTTGTTTGTTTTCAGCGTCAGCCCCTGCTATCAGAGCCTGTCCCGTATCCCACGAGTTTCAATGTGGCTGCCTTGAAGCACAAGGAAAGAATGTCTTCTGCGGGTCGTCCGGCAGAGTACGCCTGTGATCTGGAGGGTAAGCGGCCTGTGATCTTTGAATCAAGGGATTTCATTTGGCTTGGGAAGGATCAGTAGCTATTTTTAATTTTTTGTAAATTTTCTTCACCTCCTCAAACTTTTTGATTGTGTCTTTGTTATCTGCACAGCTCTTTGTTACGATAATTACGTACGTATGTATTATATCGTCTCAGTTTTCAGAAAAGGATTTTATCAGTTTTTGCAAAATTTTAGAGGCTCTAGAAGGAAATCTGGTGATTTCTGACTCGGAATCGGAAGACGATAGTCGACGAAAACGGCGTAAGGGGAAAACCCTGAAACAGCGACGACGGGAAAAGGAGGCCAAGGAACAGGCGAAGTTGGCTGCGAGACAGAAAGCGTTGGCTCAGCAGCTCAATGAAGGTATGCACATACATAATGTTGTGGAAAGTTTTATCAGGAAGGCCTTTTAGCGCAGTGAGTTATAAAAGAGTTTACATTAACTCTATCCTTTTTGCGCACAGGGTTAGAAGAGTTAAACAGTTCATTTTAACTTGCCTGCAGGGTTAATATAGTTAAAAATTTTTAACTCTACTCTTTTGACTCGCACGCGAAAGTCCCTCACTTAAGGGGGGGCTACGAATAACACTAAAAGTTCAATGTTGGAAAAGCTAGCTAGTCTTTTGCCACATAATAGTATTAGGTTTAGTGTAAAATAGTTTAAAGTTTGAAAGAATTCCGTGCAGCGTAGCGTGCTGTGGAGCCATCAGAATTTGGTGCTGTCGGTCCAAAGCTCGACGTGACACATACACAAACTTCGCCTCGCCCTGATCGCTATGCGCAAGGTACGGTACCCAAATTTTCCAGAAATAGTTCTGACATATAGTGCTTTGATATCGTGTAAAATAATCCTTAGATCAATGTATACTTTTCTGTGAGATACAATCAACTTGCGAAAAATTGGGTGTTGTAGGTCTATACGGGTGGAGGTTAACTAACATCTAATGAGCTGTGGTTTACCAAATGAACCCAATTTTACTCCAATTAATACTCCAAGTATCTGGCTTAACTTGTGTGAAAATAACGTGATTTCGTTAATCCCTGCGTTCGCAGTGCTAGATTACATTATCGATATTGTAGCTGTTATTTGGTGCCATTTCGAAGATGTGAGTCAATTACTCCAAAGTACTGTGGCAGAATCGGCTGAAACTTTGCGCATTATAGGCCAGTGAGTGTACCAAGATGTGCAGAAAGCTAGATCACTAAACATCGCTCCAAAGCTTAGAAATTCTAGATTGATTTCCCGAAGTATGGATGGCGATCGCTCCAAAAAGCTTCAAGACAGTTGTAAGCGCATACTGCACGAAGGAAGCGTAATATCGAAAAACGGATTCCATATTCGGATTCAGCAGGTCAAATAACTCCTATAAGCACCTTTTCGGCAAAATCGGAGACAAAAAATTTTTTGACCCCATTTTTACTGCGCTTAGCTAGCTTTTCAGGCCTAAAAATAAGGGTTATTTCTTAACGAAAACTTTGCTAGTACACTAACCAGAAAACCAAAACCCTCGAAACTTACCCACAGTTTGCCCCAATTAGAGCCTAATAATTGGTAAAAAGCTGGGCTGGGCTAGGGCTACCAATTTTATTAGATCGAAAACGGCGCACGGTCACCTCGCAACCTTTTGCCAAATTTCAAACTTTGACCTGTTATTGCTGAAGAAGGAAGCAACGCTCGAAAGCCGGAATACTTTTAATATTTAGTACTTGTAACAATAAACATTTGTGGTAAAAAGTGACAAGATCGGTCAAACCGATAATTCACCAGAGCTGAAAAAAGTTTTTTGAAAAAACCCATTTTTCGAACTAAAATTTGTACTTTGGCGTCCTGCCAAAAACGGTGTATATGAGATATATTGTTGCCCGCCCTAAACTTTTTTACTTTGACATGTTGGCTAACAATAGGCGAAAAAGTAGCTCTCTCCGACGATGTCGCGCCAACCCGTTCGTAGCCCCCCCTTAAGGTGCATTCATAGTTCCTGTCGCAAGCAGACGCGCGTAGACACGCGTACGTAAGCGTCTGCATGCGTTCGTGAGCATGAATTTATTACAACTGATTTTAAACGGTCAAAACGGGATGTTACAATCTGAGGCGTTGACGCGCGTCGACGCACGTTCGCGACTATGAGTGCACCTTTATACATAGCTTTTGAAAATTTTGGTTGATTAGATTCGTCAAAGAATTAATCACATCAATCATGACTATATTTTTGACGATTTTTGTCATAGGAGGAAAACATTGTTAAATTGGGGATGGATCAACACACTTTTTTCATGAAAATACTCTACTTCTTTCTTTTTTTAAAATAAAAGCTACGAAACGAAAGGAAAAACACATTTTTCTGAAACTACGTACTCTGCTTTGCCTTTGCTTAATAGTCTGTTTACAGGCCCGCACCCAGACTTTTGAAATGGGGGGGGGCAAAGTTAAATGCAAGGGGGTCTGGGGACGGAGCTCCCCAGAAGTTGAAGAATTTTTGCCTTTACACCCTGAAATCTAACATTGGCTGTTTAATTCTTGCAAAAATCAGATTATCGCTCCGAAGGCTCGAAAATTTTTTAAAACTGCAGGTTTTACTATGGAATTAGCTAAAATTTTTCCTTTTATCTACGCAAATGGAGGGGTCTAGAACCCTTGAACCCCCCGCCTGGGTGAGGCCTTGTCTGTGTAGGCACTCTTTCGTTCACAAGCAAGCTCCGCACTCATTTCACCGGTGATACTATGCTACATGTTTTACCATAATATTACTGTATCCTGTTATCTTCACCTTAATATTTCATCGTGCTTCTTTTTCAGGCGCCGCCACTGCAGCCCCTCCAGACCCCGAACAGCCCGCCGACCAGGGCTCCAGGGCCAAGCCGCCGTCCAAGGGCGGTTTTGAGCAGTATGATCCGGCAGGCCCGAGTCCAGATGACCCGGTCTACCGACTGGTCACTAGCCGGCCAAAGGTCCCGGCCCAGGCGGTCACTGCTGGCGTCCGGGTCAGCGTGACCTGTGTCCAGTCGCCCACCGAATTCTACCTGCAGACGCCACAGTTGCAGAAGGCCTATGACCAGTTTGTGTCCAAGGTCCTGGTCCCTGTCTACGATAATCCGCTGGCGGCTGAGGAACTGCCCCATCTGATCTGGCCGGATCTGCGGCGTGGAGTGGTCTGTGTGATTCAGGTGCCGAAGGATCCCAGCTTTCAGTCCTGCCGCGGCCGGGTCCTGTCTAAAAATCAGGATGTAAGCACTAAAGCAGACTTTTTGGGTTAATTTGTGTCCTAAAGTCGCCAGTCCATGACAATGATTGTTTTCAAATGGCTGGAATTTGAATGATAAACTTTTGACGAATTTTTGACAGTTGCACAATTTTTAAAGCCAGAAAATAAGTTGCGCTTTTTTACGAATTATTACTTTTGTCATTGATTAGATAATGTACAACAATAATCTGTATTTTCCTGGAAGTGTTACAAAATCTGAATTAAATTGTCTGTAAATTTTTGAAAATGTGTTGTTTGCCCCTTCCACACCAATTCTCTGGCCTCACACACAACCCCCGGCCCCGATGCATCTTAATAGTAAGTTTTGCTTCACTGATTTATTCACTTTTTTTCATGGCTATTTAGACCTGTTCCGTGCAGTTGGTCGATACCGGAAAACTGGTCAAATTTCGTCGCGGAGAGCTGAACGAGATCCGCCTGCTGTCCCTGATTCGTCGGGCCTCCCATCCGCCCTTCTGCTACCGCTGTGCCATTCCGCCGCTGAATCGTGAGGCCTTCACCCGGCTGGAACTGGAAGAATTTCAGCTGCTCCTGCAGCCGCAGACCGCCAACCCATCGCTGTGGGCCCGGTTCCTGAGCCGGCAGCCGGATTCTGTCGGATTTCCGGCCGCTTCTACTTTCCGGGTGGACCTGTTTCGGGCCGAGACCGGAACGGATTTGATTCATGAATGGGTGGCCCGTGGCGCCACCCGTGTTGACCCTGGCCTGATGGCCAACGAGCGCCTCTGTGAGCCGTTGCGGAAACAGCCGGCCATCCTACCGGCTGGTGTGGTTCTGGCACAGGGCTCTGCTGAGCCGGAGGCAATTCGGGCAGAGAGACAGCGTACTGAATCGCCCTCGGTTCATGGATCGGATGTTTTGGATGTTGAAGGTAACTCTTTTTCTAGTATACCTCTTTTTTGGGAGGGGGGGAGCGGTCTGTACAGCTTTTTAAGTATGATTGTTTACTGCCCGATAATTGTGAGTGGCTGTAAAATATTATAACGTTTTTTCAACGGATTTTCTTCTTAGTCCTAATTTTCCTTTTTTCAGCACTGCAATTTGTTGGATTGTTGTTGCTGCTTTACTCTAGGATGAAATCAACAAACACTACTCTAGAGTTAAATCAAACTGTCTTGCAAAAACCGAAACTCCAGGGCTAGTGATTTGTTGAGTCATTCGATTCATGAGGTTGTCACTAAATGCTAAAATTATATAATATTACTTTAGAAGTAAAATGTATTTTAAAATTTATTTTATACTATTTCAGTTGTTCCCCGACGCAGTGACCAGATCACATGGTCTGAAAGTTCGGAAGATTCCGGTCCACCGGAACCGGAATTGGCCGATCCGACGACGATCGCGGCCTCGGAACCGGACATGGAGGGCGAGGTGATCAGCGGTCGTCGACTGGCCCGGATGTCAGAGAAGGTGGCCAGTTGGCTTCTGAGTCAGCACGAGCACTCCCCCCGGCCGCCAACTCCCGCCGCCCAGGAAACCTGCTCAGCTGATGCTGCAGAAGACAGTAAACAGGATCCTCCAAGGGAAGGGGAGATTTCTTCTTCTTCTGGTGGGGAACAGTTGAAACCGTCGCCACCTTCGGCATCCTCAGCTGTTTCCTGGGAAGTGATTGACGGTAAGTTTCTTCTCATCCTGCTTAATTTATTGTTGTTTTTTTATTTTGTAAAGAGCTTGGTTAGATTTGATGAAACTGTTTTTTTCAGGTTTGTGTGAGTTTACGGGTTGTGCGTTAATTTAGGCAAAATGTGTTGTCCGTGAATATGGGGATGGGGTGTGGGCGCCCTCCCCCACTAGTGGGGCTAACTGAAGTTGTCTGAAATCGTCATAAATGTGTTCCTTATTTTTTGGAAACTGCTGTAACAAAGCAATCTAGAAGTAACCGAGTAAACTAAAGTGTGGGAGGCTAACAAATTAGGCGGCGGATAGGAGGGAGATCTGTAGGAAAACCCCGAATTGGTAGGAGCGCCCCAAGAAATAAGGCCATAATGTTTTCGGGGCGTTTCTTGCTCAGGACTTTTTAAGTCTCCGTCGGTGTTAAGAAGCTTTATAGTAACTCTTCACAGAGAATTTCAGGTGCCGTGAGACGCTTGCCTTATACAGCTCTTATTACTGAGGTCGTTCTTTAAGACTTCAAAGTTCAGCTGACTTCTTAAAGCTTTAGTAGTCAGTCAAGCTAGCAGTTCAGAATTTATGTGCAGTCCCTCACTATACGTACTTGTGTCCCTTTCCGATAGCATAACCTTTGGCTAATTTTTTATTATTTTTTCCTATTTTTATGACGATTGTACGTAGTTTATCTTGGCATTTTCATTGTGGTTTTTGTTTCAGGCACTGAGCAAGCCTTGAGCATGCCTCCCAGTCTGGTAATGGTTCAGGAGTCTGACATCACCCCCGCTACTGCTGCAGGGAACGGCGGTTCCCAGCCCGCGGGGGACGCAGCGCGCTCACCGACCCACAGCGGGACGAGTGGGCTGGTGGATTTGACCTGCGACGGAGACCTGTTGGATTTGGAGGATGCTGCAGATCATCTGGAGGAGCAAGGGGAGCCAACCTTGGGGGCTGAGCTGGAAACCCCCGTACCAGAACCGCCCGCACCGCCCTACTCAGACTCCAGTGCGGCTCTACTGAGTCTCTATGTCACACATCTAGACAGCCCGGACGAGCTCTACCTGCAAACGGACCAGATGTTTCGTACCAGTCAGGACCTAGAAAGCCGAATGAAGGCGCAGTACTCGGCCGGGGGTCCTCTCGCCCGGCCGCTGACCCTACAGGATATTGAGGTGGGCCAGGTCTGTGCCGCCCCGTTTCGTGACACCTACTATCGGGCTCGTGTCAAACGGATCAGCTCTGATGGAATACTGATTCAGTTTGTGGATTTTGGAAATCTCGATTTGGTGGAGGTATGCCCGTCTAAACTTGACTGTTTTTTCAGAAACAGATACGCAGATTGTGAAAGCTAAACACTAAACCTTAAGCGTATAAAATATTACACTTTGTTGTATAATCATAAAGGGATATAAAGAAACATAAAGAAATATAATCATAAAGAAATGTGTCCTTCGTGGATCCGCTTGCTAGCCCGCGAATACCTCATTATCTTGATGTAAACTTTGTTGTATAATAAAACGTGTTACCTAATTTTTGATTTCGGAATTGGTTCAAGTCTGTGAATGTTTATACATATTCTGGTACTTTGTCGTTTCTAAACTCATTTTCCAAAGATTGCTACAAAGCGTCTAACTGAGATGACGCCTCATTTTTGGACTTAAAGCCTACTACCTTCCTTCCGACAGAAGACACATTTTTTTACCTGTTTCTCTTATCGTAAATGTTGTAGTCGAGCCCCCTACACTGCTTTGGAGCTTCAACAGGTCTAGTGTGCTGACTGGTTTTTAGGAACCTGTTTGTACGTTGTTGTGTAATCTTTTGACTGTACAACCTATTGTCAACCAGTTTTTTCGTTTAATCTGTTTTGTCTTTCCAATTTTCCTGTTTATTTTCGTTTCTTCAGGTGGCAGAGCTGCGTGCCCTGGACCCGGCCTCGGCCCGCCTCCCAGCGCTCTGCTACTGCTGCTGTCTGGCCGGCGCGGCCGACCTGAAACGATTGGTTCCGGCCAGCCGGCTGCGAACCCAGATTGCTGACTGCATTATGACCCGATTCAGCCAGGAGACGAGTCGTTGTCATGTCCTGGGCTGGTTCCTGAAGCCTGAAGAAGAGGAAGAAGCTGGCGGCCAGACCACGGAATCGGATGAATCGGGCGGTCCGGGCCCGGCCAAAATCCTCCACCCGGCCCCCCGAAATCCGGCCGCCCGATATCCGGTTGAGCTGGTGGATCCGGAATCACAGCAGCTGGTCCGAGATCAGATGAAGATAGCGCTGGGCTTGGCTGAGTCAGAGAATTGATTGATTAATTAAGTTATGGTTTTTTTCTTGTTAGTGTGTATTCTCATATTTACTGTACTATTGTGTACAATGTCATGACGTACTGTTATTGTTAGTTCAGACTATATATGTTGGGTTTGCAGTATGCTTTGCAATATTTGGTGCAGGACTGGCCTTAGCCTGAACATGTATCTTTTGTAGGATCATAATATGGTGACGTTTACTGGATCTTCTGACGTCAACTTGAACTTTTTTTGAATTTTTTATCGGTTGGATTTAATCGAATTTTCGCTATCAGGTGGCTACCTGCTGTGCTTTCCTATATAAGTTCACAAAAACGGTGCTAATATGACTAAGTCTGAGATAAAATTGCTCTGTTGAGAATTTGTTATATATGTGGTTTAGTTTTGGTGTTTTTGTCTGAGGAATTCCTACTATATTATTATTCTGCATCGCTTGCTGGAGTCTTAACTTGCTATGTACCTGAAAACCGAATTGGAATGATTTCGTGTTATTGGTTTTGTTGTCACGGTTTTTTGTATTCCGGTAAAGTTTTGTTGTAAGCCTTGGCGTATTTAATCTGATTGTGCTTGTATGCATTTTTTTGCCATGTTTATAGCTGAAGCAAGACTACATAGCCTATCCGATACTTTCCAGTGTGGTAAATTTTATTTGATTCTTGTAACATACCAACGTTGTCCTGTCGTCTATGAAATTTTAAAGCATATATTTTCCTGTCTTAATTTATTAATTCATTACTAATTTAGCACTATGTTTATGATTGGTGATTGAATGTGTTCTTGTTTTATGACTTTCTTCTCTTGGTTCTTATGAAATGGTATTGCAGTTACAGTACGTATCGTATTATGGATTACCATTATTATTATTATTCGTCAGTTATCGCATACTTGTTTTCACTTTTCTCTTCATACATATAGATACGTATATTATGTCTAATGTCTGTCTTTTCTGTGCCAGTGTGAACTGTATATTAAACTCGCAACAACATGTACCGTTGCCACTTGAGCCCTTATGCGGACAGGCGCATTTTTACGCATGATTTTACATTCAGCCGAAAGCACATCGTTGTGCACGGTTTTTTAAACAAAGTGAATGACAGCAAGCAAACCTGATTGTCAATAATAAGTGGTTCTGGACAGAACTACGGGCCCTGCAAACTTAGTTGACATGGTTATGAGCCGGAGGAAGGAATGTTAATGTTGCTATGACATCATGCATAGTAATTAGACTAATGCTGTAGGCATGGACGTATCCAGGGGGAGGGGTTTAGGGGGTTTAGACCCCCTCCTTTTGGGTTGCATTTTATCAATAATCCATTACAAAAAAGTTTTGTCAACCCCCCCCCCTTTCAAAATCTTGGATACGCCCCTGGATGTTGGTGTGTTGCTTGTGTTAGTTATTGCTTCCCTGTTAAACAGTTTCATCTTCTTCGAACTAAGTAGCTGTGTTTGGTGACTGCAGAGGCTGAATTGTAATGAGAAACGATATTAAGATGTTGAGAATGTATTTCGTACTTTTAAAGAATTTGCAAAAATCTATTTCGGTACCTTGGTATTCATAGTACGCCACGTGTAACTACACAGAGTAATATGCTTGCAGACGCAGAAATTACTGGTATATATTAGTTTAATTTGCCGTTTTTTCGCCTTGTATTGTTTGTGTCAGAATGGAAATAATTTTTTTGTAAGTTATCGTTCTCTTGCTTATTTTGACTGGACTTGTTAGCTCCTACTTGTGTGCACTCGTATTGTTTCGCTTTCAGAACATCCCTATGTTACCGATATAAACTGTATATAAATACGATATAACTTTTATGCCATAGGTAAATCCACACGCATCCCATGCACAAACAGTTAGTTCAACTAGTTGAAGCAACAACCAATCAAACGCAGAAATTCTAGCGCGCATATTTTTATAATTTGAATCGACCAATCAACGTGCTAGTTGCTGCTAGAAATCGCCCCAAGAGCGATTGCGGCAACTTGGTTGCGGCAACTTTTTTCTCAGTTGCCACTACATTCACATTGGGCAACTTTGGAGCAACTTGGTTGAAGCAACCAGTTGCTTCAACTAAGTTGCCCCAAAGTTGCCTAGTGTGAACTGGCCTTTATGTAGTTTGCTTCAAACTGATTGTTTACCACAAACTGTACGTTATCATTTTCGACAGCGTAATCTTTATCGGTAGTGTAAACTGTCAAAATGTTTATGTCGATGAATTTGACAATAAATTATCGGTTTTTAGTTGATTAGCGTAAGGATATCCGACATGGTCAGGTCAAGATATGCTCAGTAAAAGCTAGAGTGAGATTACTCACTGAGAATACATTAAATTAGGTATGCATAGTCGGTGACCATAATTTTCTGCAGTTTTGGTTGTTGGACCTTAGTTTTTCTTTTTTAAGGTGGTGATTCCTTTTGGACATATATTCTTAATTGACAGCCCAGATGAAAATGAAATTTGACGAAACTTAAGTTCTAGCATTATCACACCTTCCACGCAATCCCGCTTCAAAAAGTCGACGTCTCCGTTCAGGGCAGCTTTTGCCAATTTTTGACACACAGTAGTTTCAAACTGTGGCTATTGGCTATACATCCGAAAGCTTGTTGTGCCAACATTGTTGTGTAACTTTCTTTTCGCTATGTGAGATATTACCAATTTTCTCATTTGGGCTTCCAAAAGTTGTCATTTTTGCAGAAACTGAATATTCATTGCTTCTTGAGGTATGCAGATAGTAAAAAAATTAAGGCCGTCAACTTGAGGTCTCAGAGTTTCTAGCTAAAGTGGTCGCTTACCAAAGTTGTTAAACGTAGACAAAAACAATAGGTTGCGCACACATTTTAACGCGCACAAAGTTAACAAAATTTTTAACTAACTTCTCCGTTACGAAGAGCGATTTCATAACTAAAAAGGGGCCCCAAATATTTGGTACAGGTATTGAATGATATAACCGATGTTTCGCGAAAAGGTTTACTTCGGTCTGCAAAAAATTGAGCTGAAAAAATTATTAATTTCATTGTATTCGTTAAGGTGGTGATTCCCTTTGGGCACAAATTGTTAGTCGGCGGCGCAAATCAGGATGAAATTTGGCAAAACTTTCCGAAATACATTCTTCTAGCGTTCTAACACCCTCCGCGAAATTCCGATTCAAAAACTCGAGATTTCCGATCAGGGCGGTTTTTCCCAATTTCTGAAAGTTTGGGGGCAGCTATACAGTTATGACTATATTCATTTGAAAGATCTCGTTGAGCTTCACATTTTTGCTTTTTAAAGCAACTTTCTATCTTTTCTCTAGCGTGCGATATAGCCGGTTTTCTTGTTTTGGCGTCGAAATCTTGTCATTATTGCAAAAATCAAATAATCCATCATTTCTTGCACTACACAAGCTGAAAAATCAAACGAAGTGCGTCGATCTGAAGGTCTCACAGGGGCAAATTATCCGATGGATGATCGTCTTCCAACAGCTATCCCGTAGGCTGCTATCATGAAAAATGTAGTTTTTGCAAAAACTTGACCAATTTGTTTCCAAAGATTGTGGAGCATTCACCATGCAAGTTGGAGGGCTGCTACTTAACAAATGAGTTCTGCACAAATATACCCAGGGACGTTTTTTTAGTTGCCCCGATTACTGCTTTCTAGCTAAAGTAATCGCTTGACAAATTTGGAAAAAGTAGGCAAAATACAGGTTACGCACACATTTCAGCTTATTTCTCTATAACGAAGAGCGATTTCACAATAAATAAAAAATCGTCCCCAGCTATTTGATGGAGGTATCGAATGATATAACCGATGTCTTGCGAAAAAATTTACTTGAGCCTGCAAAAATTCTGGAAAATTATACTTCTTCTAAAATGTGTTAAAAATATTTTAGAAAAGCAACATTAGTTTCAGTGCATGCATTAAAAAGAGAAAATGTCAAGCTACATTTTGATATAAAAATAGCTTCTTAACTCCAAGTAATGAACGAGTAATAATGGTGCAAACTTTTGTGACCAAAGGGAATCACCACCTTAAAAAGAGAAAGTGTTAATATCCATTTTGATATAAAGATGGTTTCTTAACACCACGTAATGAATGAGTACGTAATCAATCATGGAAGATGCGTCACTACAGCAACTTCGCCACGATCTATTGTGGCCTAAGGTGGGGACTGGCGATGTAGGCCTATGCTGTACTGACAGGGTCGCCTAAGCACAATCGAACCAAGCTTGTATTCGTTCCCAAAGTGACATTTTATAGAATTTAGAGGATGCTTTCGCGACAACCCATGCACTATTGTTGTGCGCCGGTGTCGCATCGCATGCCAAAAGTATCCCCCATGCTAAGTTTTCCCAGGGGGAAATTTTATCATGCCAAAATTTCCCCTCTAATGACAGCCTAAAAGGGGAAATTGTAGCATGCCAAATTTTCTCCCTCTAATATATAGCCTAAAATTGGAGGTTTTGGCATGCTGAAATGCAAAGGCAGCTGGCATGCTGAAATTTTAAACAATATTATGAGGACAGCTGTGTCTTTGAACAGAAATTTATAAATTCCAAGAAATTCTGTTAAATCCCTGCAACACAGCAATCGTATTACCAATCTTGACACGTAAGTCAATAAATTATCAGGTCAAAAGTTGAATAACTATCCCTAAAATGTGGCCTCAAGCTCAAACCACAATTTCGAAGAATAAGGATAAGACTAAAATAATAATATTAAATTTAGAGTTTTATAGGAAGGGAAAATGACAATAATCGTTTGGTGCAACGTATTTTGATCTTATATTCTATTGTAATTTTCATTGTACTCCAACTGGTATAACGCAACCCAAACTGCTGAATAAAATCAAAGCAAGAGTACATAATATGAGCGTAATCTCTCTCTTATCAAAGCCAAAACTATGCTCTGTTCGCTAACGGCCTTGGCCCTAGTGTTTTAGAACAGCCGGAAAGCCGGCGGCTGGCCGCCGGCTTAACACAAATATTTATAGTTAACCACCGGCCGAGAGCGGCCAACGGCCGGCACCGGCGGCCGGCCGGTTGAACCCGGCCTTCTAAAACACTACTTGGACCCCAGTGAGCAAAATGAATTCGCCCGCTATGTTTGTGTTCTGAAATTTGAAACAGGTACAAACTAGACTTACGCACTACTAGTGTTTTTGAGCTTAAGCGCATAAACATAGAGCGAGTGAGCGACCCCCGCTTGGACCCCGTACTTATATAGGAGCGGAGTGAGAGGGGGGTAAGCCAATAGCGAACACAGCATTAGTTTTGGCTCTGACTGCATTGAGTGTGGCGCCTGTCATACTCTTATACATTATGTACTCTTGATCAAAGTAAAATCTATTCTTAAACTTTAATATTGGTACAGTCCAGGGTAAATTTGAATACAGATCACTGAAAACGTATTTAATTAAAAATAGCTAACTCCGAAGATTAGGTCAAAAATTCATCGCTGCTCAGTCTCAACTGTCCCAACTCCCAATCATCCGGCACAGGGCTTCGGGTAGAGCCGATGCCGAATGCCAGCTCCCGTTTTGAGCCCGTGCGTATGCCAACTAGCCAAATCTACCCGAGACTGCTTGGTGCTTGTTTAGCGGTATAGGTCGAGCGTGTATCAAACTGTGACAGCAACGAAACAAAACTTCCTGTAATTTCAGTAGCATTTTTAAGGTTAGTTTTCCACTCAGACTTACAGACTATCATGACGTATGTAAACAGTTAAAATCTTAGCTACTATTGAAAATAAATGCCAACCCCTTTAATATTATTAAATTAAAAACATTACACCATTTCGATATATACAAAATCTGTAATCACATTCAGAGTACATTATTTCATCGCTGATTTCTTCGCCCATTTTCTGTTTCAACCACTATCGTGCCAGAGAGGACGTCGTACATGGACCGATTATTTCTTCCGATATACATCGTTAGGCATAGTGGAAACACAAAAGCCAAGGCAAAGTTTTTGACACAGGAGCGAACTAAGGACCTAAAACAGAATTATCAACTGAGTGGAAAATAGGCATGAGTTTTAATCTGTTTATCGTTATCTTAAGTTGCCTAAAATTAAGGGTTTAGGAGTTGGGGTAGCTTTCAAAAATTATGGGAATCATGGCCCAAAATTAATACTAACTTTGCAGTCGCTTACGAATTTGGGTACCACTTTAGCACTGTTCAATTCTTCATTATTCGTCTACAACGAATATGTACACACAAAAGATCATCGTTCTAATTGTTACGCCTACTCTCAGAGAAGTCTCGTGACTATAACAGACGACCATAACACTCATTTCGAACCTCAAAAATCACTTTATTTTTACCTCAGAAAATCCACCCTTGGCTGCAGCTGATGTATGAGGACTCTGCCGTCGTTGGTTCCCAGACCCTGGGCAGCTTCACAGCGCACCACCTGGATACCCATAAAATGTTTGCCCGGCGTACAGCCTCTGGTAATTCCAGCCAAGCCGTAGCTGATGAAAATGGCCTAAAAATTGGTAATACCAGTAATATTATCAAATACAGGCAAAGCACAAATTATACACAGTAGCTAGACAACTGGCACCGCGCGTAATAATTGTGGCAAGGAGAGTACATAGTTTGTGGCGTAATGCAGAGCATACACAATGTTACAGAAAGTAGTGAGAAGAGCACAGACTCTGAAAAGAAAAGCCATAATTTAAGATAAACAGTTCCTCTGGCATTTTTCTAACGCCTAAGACTTTTCACTGGACCTACAGTCTACAACCGAAATACTATAATTTTTGTTCTGGAACGGTCGGAATCTTAAAATTGTTGGCGTAGCGTAGCACCCAAACGTTCACTCGTAAAAAATATTCACTCGTCTTCATAAAATCGTCTCTTGTTTTCTTTGAAAAAGCCAACCGGTTGGCAATGACAAGCTTTAGATTATGAAAAAAAAACGATCCAGAATTATTTAGCTTCAAGAAACGGAGACAGACAATTTAGCCACAGACAGACTAAGCAAAATCTTATACTTCCGTACCTTTCATTAGAGTGAAGTAGCCAGAAAAAACTTCCCAAATATCCTAAGAAAACGCAAATTCCTCACTTCGTATTTCAACCCCCTACCCCTTGCACCATTTTCTATTAAAAATCTGATGCTTGATCAGCCGGTCACTCAGTCAACTGGCTTTTTCCTACAGGGGGGTGGGGGGGTGGGGCCCCCCAAGACTTGGCTCGCCCCCCCCCCAGGATTCGGGCCTTCCCCCCTACCCTAAAGTGCCCGGAAAAATAGGGTTTTTAGGGCAAATTTTGAAAATTTTTTCCGGCTTCGCCGGATTTTTACCCATTTTTAAGCATGTTTTAGCTATTTTAAGCTTAAATTTAAGTTAAAAATAGTGAATTTTTTAGCTCAGCAGCAAAAAATAGCTATTTTTAGACATTTTTCTAAAAAATTTTCGTCCCCCCCCAGAAATCCGAGCCCCGTGATTCCCGGGGGACCCCCAGACTCCCCCCCCAGAAATTTTTGCCTAGGAAAAAGCCAGGTCAACTGGATGAAACTTGCCTCCAAAACGCTGATGATAGCCTTCCCAACAAACTCGTAGGGCAACAATTCATGCATCACATCAATGAAGGTTCGAAGATCACTGAACTCTCCCAATAATCGTTCATAGCGATCAATTTGTCTGAAACAAGAAAAAAACGAGAACCCAAACTATTATATACTTTGGGTTTCATCCAGCTAAAGGTATTTATACTTTGCTGGAAATATGACAATCAGAGAAACCTAAAAACAGATCATGCGCTGTAAATGTCACACATCAATGCTTTTCTGAAAAGGATCAAAACACACAGAAAATGCTTCATGAGTCTAAAAACTGTATAATTTATAAATTGGCGGCTCGTAAAGCAATCTTAAAATACAAATGCAAAGTCAACTATATACGTATACTGCAAATCTATCAAGCCTATTAGGTTTTCATGTTTCTTAGAAAAAACAGCAGTCTTTAGCTTTACTTTTCAGTTTAGTTTCTTCCTGAAGCAAAATTTTACTAATTTCGTGAATGGATTTGAGCTACAGAACCTTTTGGAAACATTAAATTATTAAAAACTATCGAAGTAGCGAGGATGGGTTGCCGCATTTATCTCTGTTTATTACGGATCACTATAAAAAGCAATTCTGTAACCCAGTGTAGTCGGATCATTGGACTACCATATTGGCCGTGCGTTTGAATTATTTTCAAAATCTGGTTTATGATCCTGTTTGGGCATTTTTGACAGTCTTGAGGTTTCATAACTTAATTAATGTAAATTTTTACGCTTTGGCCATATTACAACGTTTTCTGTCCTATATACTCAACGATAGCTTTGAAATGGTGCCCATATTGGGCGGTTTCCGCAACCTTCAGTTTTGACCATTTGCAGCATCACCGTATGTCTTTCTTTCTTTCTTTCCCTTGCCGCATCAGGATGAGCCCTCAGGTGCCCGCGAGGACCTCACCCTACCCCAAACCCACATGCAAAAAAAATCTTAGTCAACTCTGTCAACCCTAGCAAAAGTCAAAGGGGAGACAGGGGGTGGTAAAGAGGATAACGGACATACCCAAATGAAAGGGTTGCCTTTTTGTGTGTAAAAAGCGGCAACCCAAAAAGTCAGCCACCCAATATTATCTACATGTTTCTCAACCAACCATTATACACTATAAGCGCTCCGAATTTTTCTAAACTAAAGCCCAGGTCCGACTTTAAAAAACCTGCCTTGACAGCTTAAAAGCGCAGTACGTATATATATATATATATATCTAATTCTATTTGCTGAAAGCCCTCACTCACTTACACAAACTCATATTCCACCAGAAAATATGTAAACATCAGTTTCAGTCCAAAACAGAAGACGCCGTCAATCAGTTCTGCGATCAGTCTTCTGGAATAGGTGGGGATATGACGCATTGTTGACGGTCCTAGACAGAGAAGGAAAACAACGAAATCAAAAACTCAGGTTTGAGATTTTCAAATATTGAAAGACAATTCGCCCAGACACAATTTTGACCTAAAATCTACAAAAACATTAGAAATGCACATATGTAATATACGTATGTATATATATTCGTGCGTATTTCGACAAGCTCTTCAGCGTTCTGCTAAGATTTAAAACAAACAGTAAGTACATTGTCGCACACATACCAGTAGGAGTGCCCTGTGCTGCAGCCGTACTGCCGCCAACACTGGTGGCGCCTGCTGAAGCCTGAGTGGATGAAGCAGCGGCGACATTGGTGGGGGAAGAGGGCTGAGTGGTCACTCCGCTGGACAGCTGTGACTGAGAGAGTGACCACTGGAGCATGAGTGCTTGCTGCTGCTGCTGTTGCCAGAGAAACGGAGCCAAACACTGAGTGAGTGACCAGGAATGATAGCACCAGAGCCAGGCACGAACAGCCTCCCCATAGTCCAGGGCGGAAGTGAAGCCGCCTGGCTGGCCAGTCGCGACATCCGGCTGCTAAAATAGGAAAACAGTCGTCGTTCCGTTAGTAGTGAGAATGAAAATCTGTATAAATGTAAATACCAGAGATGAAACCGGGTCACTATTTAGTATTTACTGACCCGGTGACCCGGTATTTTTGAAAATTCAGGTTTAAGCTTGCAAAAACTTTAAAATACTTTATTGGGATGCGGTGAGTGTTTTTTTACCATTTTGGACATTTTTGACGACTAAAATATCAAGTTGGGCAAAAGTTTTGCTTTCCTTAAAGTAGTAGCATTGGAAAGTGAATACTGTGAGTAAGCCGGAAAAAAATCAAAACGATTTGCACGATTTCCACTCAATAATGTGCAGTAAACTACATAGCTTTTGAATCAAACAAATTGTAACAAAATACTTTGCCAAAGTCATAACATCATCTAATTCTAATCATAGGGTTTAAAATTAGCACGTCTCTGTTTTATCATTATATATTTTAGTGAAATATTTCATTTAGTTGTATGATTGAAGTTTCACTCAGCGGAAATTCTTGGAAATATTTTTTGTTATGGCTGGGATTCAGAGAATATGTAATAAAATCAATCACAATTGGTTCCTGAAGATATGTAGTAAGCCAAAACAATTGCAAAAAATGCAAAGTAAAACTCAAAATCTGTAAACCTTGTTTTGCAGAGATTTTCCTTCTTACCGAAATTTGAAACCCCACAGTCTGACCCTCTCCCTCCAAAAATAATAGCAGCAGCAATAACTCACTTGCAGTAGATGGAGCATGGAGAATTTTGGATTTTAAAATAAAGATTTCAAACCCTCAGGGCCCATGTATGTAATAGTTTTCAATTTTTAGTTAAGATTCAAAACAATCATTGTATATATATATATATAGTTTCAAACCTAGATCTAAGCTTGACAGGACATTACAAATATTATGAGGACACTACTACAGGGACAAGCATTTAAAAACTACACGATGAAGTCAAGAATATTTCTATTCCTAGTTTTTGAGTAATTGTTGAAGTTTTCAGTTTGCAAAAATTTGGAAAAATATCCTATAACATAAAAAAATTCCTCCAATCAAAAATACCGGGTCAAGACCGGGTCAGAGCTACTGACCCAGTGACCCGATCCATACACGTAGTGACCCGAACTGACCCGGTTTCATCTACGGTATATACAGACACTAGACAGGCATAGGTTAGGCCATATTATAATAGCGGGAAACGCTTTGTAACTTATATAACTGGGTTTATTTTAGTGAGCGCAGGCGGGAACTCACCCACTATTCCGGTTCTCACCCCTACTTGAGACTTCTCCACCCCTACTCGGCCCCACCTCCACTTTCTTGGGCTTTCCAGCCCCCACTCACCTCTAGGCGCCCAGGAAATATACGTAGCTGAATGTTTACGATTTTTAATCAAAAATCAAGAATGTTATGTCTTCGCGGAAGTTTTTTTGGTTTGAAGTTGCCCCTATTAGGAAAAACTGAATTTTGACCAGTTGGATTCTCCGATTTGAGAAAAAATATCCGGATATCCGTTTATATATATGTCAGACCAAGTATATAATGAAAACTTAGCGGGTATACGGACAAGACTGTCAAAAATTCTAAAATATTCTTCAAAAATTTCTCTGAAAATACAAAAAAGGCAAAGCTTGTTGACAGAAACAATTAACCTGTTCGACTGTACAGCTGTGACATATATACAGTATACAGTACATTTCATGAAATCCAGGACTGGTGGCGTAATTTCCAAATTGGCGAAAACAGCAAAATGTCGTGAAGTATCAGCGATTTTTGCCAAAGTTGGCGAAAAACTCCGAATAAAGTTGGCGAAAAAAGTATTCTCGCCAATTACTCAATTTTGGCGAAAAATTGCCATCGCTTCGCGGACTTATTTCGCCAATTTGGAAATTACGCCACCTGCCCTGGATTTCATGAAATGTACTGCATCTATAGAGATGCACCGGGGCCGCCACTACCGGGGCCGGGGCCACCTTGGCCCGCTACCCGGGACCGGGGCCTAGAAATTGGGGGTCCAAATCGAAAATTTTCAAAAATTTTCCGGAAAATTTATGTTTAGCAAAACTTTTTGATATATACAAACGTTACTATCGTTGTTTTCGTTCATATCGGCGGGAAAACAAACGATTTGTAGCACTTTTTGACTTTCGAAAATTCAAAATTTTTGGTTAAAAAATGTCAAAAATTGGCAAATTTTTGGCCCCGGTCGGTACCAGGGCCTGACCTCCGGGCCTGACTACCGGGGCCGGGGGCCGGGGCCAGCCGCCCCGGTGCATCCCTACTGTATATATATATATATCATTGTGCACAGTGATCGCACATACTGGGGGTTTTTCACTGAGGAGAGGGGGGCGGGGGGGCGCCCCCCCACTCGACCTATACTCCACACAAATCCTAAGGTGCCTAGAAATTGCCAAATGTTTAGGATTTTTGGTCAAAATTTTCCAGATTCGCCGGAATTTTTTAGGTCAAAAATCTTCATTTTTGGTACTCAAACTAAATTTTTGAGCACTGTTTAGCACAGTTATAGCAGTATATGTAAAAACAGGCTTTTTTTAGCTCATTTTATTCCCCCACTTATTTTTGCCTAAAAACCCCAGCACGTACAACTAACAACAACTAGCAACCAACAACAAAACGTTGAAGTTCTTTAATTAAAACTACTGCGTTGTCCTCCGTAATCTGACTTGAATGAGTTTTTCGAATTTTCACCAGTCACAACCGTATTTTTCGTTCACGGATGGATTCAGGAAAGGAGCACGAGTCCTGCGAGAGCGAGCCAAATTTGAGGAATAATTTCTCCCCGTCCATGTATATACGTATATATATAGGGAAAGAGCCGTAACTGTGATTTGCTGCTCTAAATGGCCGCAATGCTAACTAGAAAATCTCTATCAATTTGCACTAAACCATAATCTGAAGAATTTCAAATACAAAAAATCCCGGCCCCTATATTGAAGCATATATATATAATGATAATAATAACAGGAACCAAAACAAAATTGAATTCTGAAAAATTAAATAAGAAACTTGTCCACGCTCGCTGATGAACATGCCGTACAAAAATAAAACTGAATTTATATACTTTGATGAATAACGCTCAATGCAAACTTACAACTCGCGAGGAACTAGACGCTGGATTTGATGACAACGAGGTGCCGTCAGAGTTAGTTATATTTTTCGATGCTTTAGTTCGTTCATGATCAATGGAAGAGATTATGAGCAAATAATACACACTATAGTATATACGTATATACAAACATACTTAAAAATATTATATACTTGCATAGCTTACAAGAAACAATTATGGTGGGGCTGACATAAAATATGAACATAGAGCAGCAGCAGACCCTTCACTACACCGACTAATTTGAGGACACTTTCAAAAATTTAGGTAGGGTTTGAAATTTTTAGGGGGGGGGCTCGGCGATATGGTCACCTATGGGCTCGCACCTATGGTCTTGGAGGGGAACAATTTTCAACACAATTTCAACTTAAAATGAGTAAAAAATTCTAAAAAAAGACCTAAACATCGAGTAGTTATATACATCGAGTGTCGAGAGTTATATATGTAGACGAAGAAGAAGAAGAAAGAACGTTTACTCAGATATAAGCAATGAAAACATTTACTTCAGTAACCAAAACCGAAACACGTATGCATATATATACGTATATACATCACTGTTTCACTCGTTAGTCAAAAGGTTAGTTCAGAAATAAACATGCAAAAAGAAGTAAACAAACCAAAAATAAAGCATATCATGAGAAGGACGAGGGAGGACCGAAGTGATCAACTGCCCGCTGAGAAAGTGTGACAAATCCAGATTTTCTAGGTGTAAACAGAATTGCTTAAGATTTCGCGAGCTTACTACATAATCCGGAAGAGAGTTCCATACACGTATTATTCTTATATGAAAAAGGTTATTCAGAGAGGCCGTTCTGCAAGCTGGAGGTAGACTTAATCTTAGGTTATGACTTCTTGTGCGAACCGGATTTGCAAAAGTAAAAGCTAGCCTAAAAAAGAAATATCTACCAAACCACGTAAAATTTATAAAACAAATTAGATCGGTATGCAAGCGCCGAAGTTCTAATGATTTTAACCCCAATTCCGCCAATCTAGCTGGGTAAGATAAGTGAGTCAAACCAGGAATTTTCTTAGTAAAACGCCTTTGAATAGTTTCAATCAGATCTACATCTTTTAAATGATACGGTGACCAAATTGGAGTACCACTTTCAACAATTGGACGGACGTAAGTTGTAAACATTTTAACCAAGAAATCTCTGTCTCTTGTTTGAAAAAGATTTAAATATCAGGGCATGGATACCCATAGCTTTTTTGTAAACCGCAGCACAATGATCACTGAATTTCAAATTTCCATTTAGTAAGACACCGAGATCTCGAACTGTACCTACGACAGGAAGAGTTTCATTATTTATTCGATAAATAGGTTGGTGTATGATTGGTCCAACAACCGTAACTGAACACTTTGCAATGGCAAGGCTTAGCTGCCACTGTATTGACCAGTCATACAACCTCCCCAAATCTTCCTGAAGGCCAAGGTCGGTGACAGTAGATTTTTCAGTTTCTATGAACAACTTAACATCGTCAGCGTAAATGAGCAACTTTGCGGATTTTACACAGCTTACTATGTCGTTTATATATACCAAGAAAATAGCTGGTCCTAACACAGTACCTTGCGGGACACCACTCGTGACTTCTTTCCTTCAATCTGAACGTACTGAGTGCGATTTGTAAGAAAAGCACTTATCCAAGTTTTTAGTTTGCCAGAGATACCATATTTAGTATGTTTGTACAACAATTTTACATGCGAAACTGTGTCAAAAGCGTTGGCAAAATCAAGATAACAACAATGGATAGACTTTCCCATGTTAAGTGTTTTTGACCAGTCAATTAAGGATTTTAGCATATTTGATATAGTTGATTTCTTCTTGAGAAAACCAAGCTGTTGCTCGCAAATGAATTTATTTTCCATCAAAAAGGTTAAAATAGTGTCTCTGATGATACTTTCCAACACTAGCGTAGCCAGAAAAAATTTTCGGGGGGGGGGGAATGCAAAATTTATTCGGGAGGTCTGGGGGGGCTGCTGAGAAATTTTTGTATTTCTTGACCGTCGTGGAATTTTTACAGAGCATTCGTTGAAATTACAATAATATTTAGGGCGCAGTGCTTGTTCATGCACCTAAATAATGCAGAAGGTGGTCAAAGTAGACCAAATAGGGTATATAATTGGTACTCATTTTTTAGTGCAAAACACGTATTATAATGGTAAAATGCACATATTTCGCGCCGAAGGCGCGAAAATTTTTTGAAAAATACGCGTTTACACACGTGGCAGGAAAAAATTCCTGGGGGGCAACACAATTTCGGGAGGAATACCCCCATTCCCCCCCCCTGGCTACGCGCCTGCTTTCCAAAATTTTGCAACAAACGCATGTTAAACTAACCGGCCGATAATTTACCGGTTCCGAATTTTTTCCTTTTCTTTTATAGATTGGAACCCACTTTTGCATCTAGCCACTGTTGCGGCAACACTCCATTTCTAAAACTGAGAGTAAAGATTTGGCACAAAGGATTTGCTATACTCTGCTTTATTTTTTTTTCTAGGAAAAAGGCAGAAAAACCATCGGGTCCAGCGGACTTCTTATTTGGAAGTTTTTCAATATAGTTTTGAACAATTTCAGGAGATAAATTTATAGATTCAATTGTTTTGTCAGTATAATTTGGAAGCCTTGGCACAACGCCGATTTTCTTGGGTGTAAACGCTATAAAACTGCAAGTTAAGCATCTCGGCTTTTTCTTCATCCGAAGAAGCTTCCAAACCTTCTCTTTGCAGTGGCGGAATAGAATGTTTTTGAGGTCATTTTTTGAGTTCACAAATTTATAGAAAGAATTTAAATTTCCAGAATTTAAAATTGCTTCTTCTTTCTTACGTAAATCCGATATTGCGGAAATCGTAGCTTCTATTCCCGCTCGTTTGTAAGCGTTCTTATTGAAATCAGAGCGATTATTTTTATAGATTTTCCATAAGCTCCGTTTTTTCTTAAACTTTCGCTTGTATTGACGAATTTTCAAAAAATTGCTGAAAAACAACAAAAATGAGAAGGGTGCTGAATCGATTTTTCTAAAATGTCGACTGCAGATTCGCACAGCAACACGGAATTATATACCCTACAGGCGAGTTTTGGAGAAAATAAGAGTTTTGTTCGATCGCCTTTACTAATCTCTCGACCCAATTCCTGAAATCAAGCAATTTTTTAGTGGCATCGATCATTAGGTGTACCAGGCTACAGTTTACTCCCTGTGTGTGAGACCCCCCCTAAAATTGGGCCCAAACCCCAATTTTTGACCAAATTTTTTTCTGAAAAATTCTGAAATTCTGAAAAAGAAGAAAACGATCGTTTCCAATGTGTTTCTGAGATAATTTGCCAGGGACGGTTTTTTGATTTTGTCAAAATATCGTTTCAGTATGCAGCAATTGAGCATTTTGTGAAAATTTGGCATTTCATCCAACTTTGAAAAATCATTGCTCTTGATTGGAGGCTGATAAAGAGCAAAATAAAAAACCGCCCCGGGCAAATTGTCCAAACAAACTGTGTGCAAAATATCTTTTAGATCCACCCACTTCGGTCAAAAAATTTTGGCCGCAATTTGGCAAAATTAGTTATTCGACCAGAACTTTTAGACACATTCAGTGTGCACGGCTCTAATTAACCTAATCTGTGCCTCTTTCGAAGCTCTTTAATTTGAGTATGAACTTGCCTACGCTCATATGTAGGTGTACCACCTGTTTGGGTTGGGGGGGGGGGGGAGTAAAAAGTCCAAATCTGGCTTGGGGGTCCCAAAAATCGGAAATTTTCAAAAAATTGTACCCAAACTGTACCCAAATTTTTTCAGCTAAAAATAGACTATTTCATAAAATCGACTATTTTCGACATAAATCTAATAAAAAACTACTCGTATTGCGTTTTAAAACCTATTTTTTAGCGTTTTTGTTTCTAGACAATTTTTTCAAAAAATTTTTGAAAAATTGCAAAAAAGTTTGCAAAATTTTAGCATTTTTTCTCTTGTTTGGACCCCATTTTAGGGGGGGGGAGGGAGGTCTGAGCTCAGCTTGGGGGGGGGGGGGGAGTAGTCGAGGTCGGGTATGGGGGGGGGGTCTCAACTGTAGCCTGGTATATACACCTACATAGGTGTACCACCTGTTTGGGTTGGGGGGAGTAGAAGGTCCAAGTTTGGCTCAGGGGACCCCACCCAAATCCGAAATTAGGGCGGGGAGGACCCCTTCTAAACTGTACCCAAGTTTTTTTAGCTAAAAATGCTCCTTTTTCGATGTGCAGTACATTAAACGTGCTCAAAAAGCTGCTGCCAATAGTTTTCGTATGCGAAAATAGGGCTTAACAATTGACAAATTCGTACTAAAATATGCCTAAATTAGCCCAGATTGTGGTTTATAATTGCGTATACTACCTTTTAATTGCTATAAATAACCATATTTTAGCTGTTTATAGGTGATTTATAGCCTATTTTTCTGAAGTTGCAAAAAATTTTTTCAAAAATTTTGCATCTTTTACTTGGTTTGGACCCAATTGTAGGGGGGAGGGGGTTTGGCGCTTCAAACTTGGGGGGGAGTAGTTGAGGTCGGGGTAGGGGGAGGGGGGTCTGGCCTCTCCGTGGGGGGGGGGTCTCATAGGGGTAACTGTAGCCTGGTACACCTATGTGTACCTGTGCATACGGCTTTGTAGTGTACACTTGCTCCAATTCGACAAAATCTGTTTTCAGCAAGATCGTGTCAAAAATAACCAATTTTCCAAAAGTGGTCAAAATAGTATCTGCTTGCGCATGGTGTTCGGAAATATATTATGTTGGTTCTTTTTTGCGCATACATATATATATATGTAAAAGAATGGAAGACAAGAACCAAAAATGCTCCTTCGTCGCATGTAAAATACATATGAGTAGTCTCAGGCAGGTTGTACAAACACGGAAACTAGCCTGTAAAATGCATATGAGTGGCGTTGAGGTTGTAAATTAAGGGAAACAAGTTGCAACGGCTTAACATATGAGCCTGTCCTATAACGAGGCTCATATTGGCGTCACAGTGCAGCCATCTTAAAGATCATCAGGTCATCATATTAAAGAAAAAACGAATGAATAGACATAACATGTTAACATTGTGGCTTGAAAGAAATGGACAGAACGAAGTGAACTGCGACACCTCAAGTTTACTGTACATATGCAAGCTGATGTTCCTCGAAACACCATGGCACCTACTATTTCCGGAAGCACTATAGTACACCTACTGTATTCTCGGAACGCTATGACACACTACTCTCACATACGTAATGCTTTCCCCACATGGCTCTGAGTCAGAGCGCAGAGTGGCATGCCGTATAATGCGTATGCACAGTATAATGTCTTAGCGACAAGATGTGTGAAGGACAATTTTGTAATGAAAAGCTTTACGTGCTATTTATATGAAGGTCAAATTTCGACAAATTATATTATGACATACGCCAATATGAGCCTCGTTATAGGACAGGCTCATATGTTAAGCCGTTGCAACTTGTTTCCCTTAATTTACAACCTCAACGCCACTCATATGCATTTTACAGGCTAGTTTCCGTGTTTGTACAACCTGCCTGAGACTACTCATATGTATTTTACATGCGACGAAGGAGCATTTTTGGTTCTTGTATATATATTATATATATATATAAAATTATGCCCAGCGACTAATATCATTTTAAAGCCCATTATATGCTCTACAACTTTGCTTCTCTCTACAACTTCGTATCGTTTTTTAAGCAGTGAATTTTTGAACACTTGCTCGAAAATTGGTTATTTTTGACACGATCTTGCTGAAAACAGATTTTGTCGAATTGGAGCCAGTGTACACTACAAGCGTATGCATAGGTGCACATAGGTGTACCAGGCTACAGTTTACCCCCTGTGAGACCCCCCCCACGGAGAGGCCAGACCCCCTCCCCCCCTACCCGACCTCAACTACTCCCCCCCAAGCCGAGCTCAAACCCCCCTCCCCCCTACAATTGGGTCCAAACCAAGTAAAAGATGCAAAATTTTTGAAAAAATTTTTTGCAACTTCAGAAAAATAGGCTATAAATCACCTATAAACAGCTAAATATGGTTATTTATAGCAATTAAAAGGTAGTATACGCAATTATAAACCACAATCTGGGCTAATTTAGGCATATTTTAGTACGAATTTGTCAATTGTTAAGCCCTATTTTCGCATACGAAAACTATTGGCAGCAGCTTTTGAGCACGTTTAATGTACTGCACATCGAAAAAGGAGCATTTTTAGCTAAAAAAACTTGGGTACAGTTTAGAAGGGGTCCTCCCCGCCCTAATTTCGGATTTGGGTGGGGTCCCCCGAGCCAAACTTGGACCTTCTACTCCCCCCCAACCCAAACAGGTGGTACACCTATGTAGGTGTATATACCAGGCTACAGTTGAGACCCCCCCCATACCCGACCTCGACTACTCCCCCCCCCAAGCTGAGCTCAGACCTCCCTCCCCCCCCCCCTAAAATGGGGTCCAAACAAGAGAAAAAATGCTAAAATTTTGCAAACTTTTTTGCAATTTTTCAAAAATTTTTTGAAAAAATTGTCTAGAAACAAAAACGCTAAAAAATAGGTTTTAAAACGCAATACGAGTAGTTTTTTATTAGATTTATGTCGAAAATAGTCGATTTTATGAAATAGTCTATTTTTAGCTGAAAAAATTTGGGTACAGTTTGGGTACAATTTTTTGAAAATTTCCGATTTTTGGGACCCCCAAGCCAGATTTGGACTTTTTACCCCCCCCCCCCCCAACCCAAACAGGTGGTACACCTACATATGAGCGTAGGCAAGTTCATACTCAAATTAAAGAGCTTCGAAAGAGGCACAGATTAGGTTAATTAGAGCCGTGCACACTGAATGTGTCTAAAAGTTCTGGTCGAATAACTAATTTTGCCAAATTTCGGCCAAAATTTTTTGACCGAAGTGGGTGGATCTAAAAGATATTTTGCACACAGTTTGTTTGGACAATTTGCCCGGGGCGGTTTTTTATTTTGCTCTTTATCAGCCTCCAATCAAGAGCAATGATTTTTCAAAGTTGGATGAACAGTGAAATTTGCAGAAAATGCTCAATTCCTGCATACTGAAACGATATTTTGACAAAATAAAGAAACCTTCCCTGGCAAATTATCTCAGAAACACATTGGAAACGATCGTTTTCTTATATTTCAGAATTTCAGAATTTTTCAGAAAAAAATTTGGTCAAAAATTGGGGTTTGGGCCCAATTTTAGGGGGGGTCTCACACACAGGGAGTAAACTGTAGCCTGGTACACCTAATGATCGATGCCACTAAAAAATTGCTTGATTTCAGGAATTGGGTCGAGAGATTAGTAAAGGCGATCGAACAAAACTCTTATTTTCTCCAAAACTCGCCTGTAGGGTATATAATTCCGTGTTGCTGTGCGAATCTGCAGTCGACATTTTAGAAAAATCGATTCAGCACCCTTCTCATTTTTGTTGTTTTTCAGCAATTTTTTGAAAATTCGTCAATACAAGCGAAAGTTTAAGAAAAAACGGAGCTTATGGAAAATCTATAAAAATAATCGCTCTGATTTCAATAAGAACGCTTACAAACGAGCGGGAATAGAAGCTACGATTTCCGCAATATCGGATTTACGTAAGAAAGAAGAAGCAATTTTAAATTCTGGAAATTTAAATTCTTTCTATAAATTTGTGAACTCAAAAATGACCTCAAAACATTCTATTCCGCCACTGCAAAGAGAAGGTTTGGAAGCTTCTTCGGATGAAGAAAAAAGCCGAGATGCTTAACTTGCAGTTTTATAGCGTTTACACCCAAGAAAATGGCGTTGTGCCAAGGCTTCCAAATTATACTGACAAAACAATTGAATCTATAAATTTATCTCCTGAAATTGTTCAAAACTATATTGAAAAACTTCCAAATAAGAAGTCCGCTGGACCCGATGGTTTTTCTGCCTTTTTCCTAGAAAAAAAATAAAGCAGAGTATAGCAAATCCTTTGTGCCAAATCTTTACTCTCAGTTTTAGAAATGGAGTGTTGCCGCAACAGTGGCTAGATGCAAAAGTGGTTCCAATCTATAAAAGAAAAGGAAAAAATTCGGAACCGGTAAATTATCGGCCGGTTAGTTTAACATGCGTTTGTTGCAAAATTTTGGAAAGCAGGCGCGTAGCCAGGGGGGGGAATGGGGGGAATTCCCCCCCGAAATTGTGTTGCCCCCCAGGAATTTTTTCCTGCCACGTGTGTAAACGCGTATTTTTCAAAAAATTTTCGCGCCTTCGGCGCGAAATATGTGCATTTTACCATTATAATACGTGTTTTGCACTAAAAAATGAGTACCAATTATATACCCTATTTGGTCTACTTTGACCACCTTCTGCATTATTTAGGTGCATGAACAAGCACTGCGCCCTAAATATTATTGTAATTTCAACGAATGCTCTGTAAAAATTCCACGAAGGTCACGAAATACAAAAATTTCTCAGCAGCCCCCCAGACCTCCCGAATAAATTTTGCATTCCCCCCCCCCGAAATTTTTTTCTGGCTACGCTAGTGTTGGAAAGTATCATCAGAGACACTATTTTAACCTTTTTGATGGAAAATAAATTCATTTGCGAGCAACAGCTTGGTTTTCTCAAGAAGAAATCAACTATATCAAATATGCTAAAATCCTTAATTGACTGGTCAAAAACACTTAACATGGGAAAGTCTATCCATTGTTGTTATCTTGATTTTGCCAACGCTTTTGACACAGTTTCGCATGTAAAATTGTTGTACAAACATACTAAATATGGTATCTCTGGCAAACTAAAAACTTGGATAAGTGCTTTTCTTACAAATCGCACTCAGTACGTTCAGATTGAAGGAAAGAAGTCACGAGTGGTGTCCCGCAAGGTACTGTGTTAGGACCAGCTATTTTCTTGGTATATATAAACGACATAGTAAGCTGTGTAAAATCCGCAAAGTTGCTCATTTACGCTGACGATGTTAAGTTGTTCATAGAAACTGAAAAATCTACTGTCACCGACCTTGGCCTTCAGGAAGATTTGGGGAGGTTGTATGACTGGTCAATACAGTGGCAGCTAAGCCTTGCCATTGCAAAGTGTTCAGTTACGGTTGTTGGACCAATCATACACCAACCTATTTATCGAATAAATAATGAAACTCTTCCTGTCGTAGGTACAGTTCGAGATCTCGGTGTCTTACTAAATGGAAATTTGAAATTCAGTGATCATTGTGCTGCGGTTTACAAAAAAGCTATGGGTATCCATGCCCTGATATTTAAATCTTTTCAAACAAGAGACAGAGATTTCTTGGTTAAAATGTTTACAACTTACGTCCGTCCAATTGTTGAAAGTGGTACTCCTATTTGGTCACCGTATCATTTAAAAGATGTAGATCTGATTGAAACTATTCAAAGGCGTTTTACTAAGAAAATTCCTGGTTTGACTCACTTATCTTACCCAGCTAGATTGGCGGAATTGGGGTTAAAATCATTAGAACTTCGGCGCTTGCATACCGATCTAATTTGTTTTATAAATTTTACGTGGTTTGGTAGATATTTCTTTTAGGCTAGCTTTTGCTTTTGCAAAACCGGTTCGCACAAGAAGTCATAACCTAAGATTAAGTCTACCTCCAGCTTGCAGAACGGCCTCTCTGAATAACCTTTTTCATATAAGAATAATACGTGTATGGAACTCTCTTCCGGATTATGTAGTAAGCTCGCGAAATCTTAAGCAATTCTGTTTACACCTAGAAAATCTGGATTTGTCACACTTTCTCAGCGGGCAGTTGATCACTTCGGTCCTCCCTCGTCCTTCTCATGATATGCTTTATTTTTGGTTTGTTTACTTCTTTTTGCATGTTTATTTCTGAACTAACCTTTTGACTAACGAGTGAAACAGTGATGTATATACGTATATATATGCATACGTGTTTCGGTTTTGGTTACTGAAGTAAATGTTTTCATTGCTTATATCTGAGTAAACGTTCTTTCTTCTTCTTCTTCGTCTACATATATAACTCTCGACACTCGATGTATATAACTACTCGATGTTTAGGTCTTTTTAGAATTTTTTACTCATTTTAAGTTGAAATTGTGTTGAAAATTGTTCCCCTCCAAGACCATAGGTGCGAGCCCATAGGTGACCATATCGCCGAGCCCCCCCCCTAAAAATTTCAAACCCTACCTAAATTTTTGAAAGTGTCCTCAAATTAGTCGGTGTAGTGAAGGGTCTGCTGCTGCTCTATGTTCATATTTTATGTCAGCCACCATAATTGTTTCTTGTAAGCTATGCAAGTATATAATATTTTTAAGTATGTTTGTATATACGTATATACTATAGTGTGTATTATTTGCTCATAATCTCTTCCATTGATCATGAACGAACTAAAGCATCGAAAAAATATAACTAACTCTGACGGCACCTCGTTGTCATCAAATCCAGCGTCTAGTTCCTCGCGAGTTGTAAGTTTGCATTGAGCGTTATTCATCAAAGTATATAAATTCAGTTTTATTTTTGTACGGCATGTTCATCAGCGAGCGTGGACAAGTTTCTTATTTAATTTTTCAGGAATTCAATTTTGTTTTGGTTCCTGTTATTATTATCATTATATATATATGCTTCAATATAGGGGCCGGGATTTTTGTATTTGAAATTCTTCAGATTATGGTTTAGTGCAACTTGATAGAGATTTTCTAGTTAGCATTGCGGCCATTTAGAGCAGCAAATCACAGTTACGGCTCTTTCCTATATATATACGTATATACATGGACGGGGAGAAATTATTCCTCAAATTTGGCTCGCTCTCGCAGGACTCGTGCTCCTTTCCTGAATCCATCCGTGAACGAAAAATACGGTTGTGACTGGTGAAAATTCGAAAAACTCATTCAAGTCAGATTACGGAGGACAACGCAGTAGTTTTAATTAAAGAACTTCAACGTTTTGTTGTTGGTTGCTAGTTGTTGTTAGTTGTACGTGCTGGGGTTTTTAGGCAAAAATAAGTGGGGGAATAAAATGAGCTAAAAAGCCTGTTTTTACATATACTGCTATAACTGTGCTAAACAGTGCTCAAAAATTTAGTTTGAGTACCAAAAATGAAGATTTTTGACCTAAAAATTCCGGCGAATCTGGAAAATTTTGACCAAAAATCCTAAACATTTGGCAATTTCTAGGCACCTTAGGATTTGTGTGGAGTATAGGTCGAGTGGGGGGGGGCGCCCCCCGCCCCCCTCTCCTCAGTGAAAAACCCCCAGTATGTGCGATCACTGTGCACAATGATATATATATATATACAGTAGGGATGCACCGGGGCGGCCTGGCCCCGGCCCCGGCCCCGGTAGTCAGGCCCGGAGGTCAGGCCCTGGTACCGACCGGGGCCAAAAATTTGCCAATTTTTGACATTTTTTGACCAAAATTTTGAATTTTCGAAAGTCAAAAAGTGTTACAAATCGTTTGTTTTCCCGCCGATATGAACGAAAACAACGATAGTAACGTTTGTATATATCAAAAAGTTTTGCTAAACATAAATTTTCCGGAAAATTTTTGAAAATTTTCGATTTGGACCCCCAATTTCTAGGCCCCGGCCCCGGTAGCGGGGCCAAGGTGGCCCCGGCCCCGGTAGTGGCGGCCCCGGTGCATCTCTATATATACAGTACATTTCATGAAATCCAGGGCAGGTGGCGTAATTTCCAAATTGGCGAAATACCGCGAAGCGATGGCAATTTTCGCCAAAATTGTTTAATTGGCGAGAATACTTTTTTCGCCAACTTTATTCGGAGTTTTCGCCAACTTTGGCAAAAATCGCTGATACTTCACGACATTTTGCTGTTTTCGCCAATTTGGAAATTACGCCACCAGTCCTGGATTTCATGAAATGTACTGTATACTGTATATATGTCACAGCTGTACAGTCGAACAGGTTAATTGTTTCTGTCAACAAGCTTTGCCTTTTTTGTATTTTCAGAGAAATTTTTGAAGAATATTTTAGAATTTTTGATAGTTTTGTCAGCAATTCGCTAAGTTTTCATTATATACTTGGTCTGACATATATATAAACGGATATCCGGATATTTTTCTCAAATCGGAGAACTAACTGCTCAAAATTCAGTTTTTCCTAATAGGGGCAACTTCAAACCAAAAAACTTCCGCGAAGACATAACATTCTTGATTTTTGATTAAAAATCGTAAACATTCAGCTACGTATTTCCGGGCGCCTAGAGGTGAGTGGGGGCTGAAAGCCCAAGAAAGTGGAGGTGGGGCCGAGTAGGGGTGGAGAAGTCTCAAGTAGGGGTGAGAACCGGAATAGTGGGTGAGTTCCCCGCCTGCCCTCACTAAAATAAACCCAGTTATATAAGTTACAAAAGCGTTTCCCGCTATTATAATATGACCTAACCTATGCCTGTCTAGTGTCTGTATATACCAGAGATGAAACCGGGTCAGTTCGGGTCACTACGTATATGGACCGGGTCACCGGGTCAGGAGCTCTGACCCGGTCTTGACCCGGTATTTTTGATTGGAGGAATTTTTTGCTGTTATAGGATATTTTTCCAAATTTTTGCAAACTGAAAACTTCAACAATTACTCAAAAACTAGGAATAGAAATATTCTTGACTTCATCGTGTAGTTTTTAAATGCTTGTCCCTGTAGTAGTGTCCTCATAATATTTGTAATGTCCTGTCAAGCTTAGATCTAGGTTTGAAACTATATATATATATACAATGATTGTTTTGAATCTTAACTAAAAATTGAAAACTATTACATACATGGGCCCTGAGGGTCTGAAATCTTTATTTTAAAATCTAAAATTCTCCATGCTCCATCTACTGCAAGTGAGTTATTGCTGCTGCTATTATTTTTGGAGGGAGAGGGTCAGACTGTGGGGTTTCAAATTTCGGTAAGA
Source organism: Trissonchulus latispiculum (assembly GCA_030248195.1). Taxonomy (NCBI): domain Eukaryota; kingdom Metazoa; phylum Nematoda; class Enoplea; order Enoplida; family Ironidae; genus Trissonchulus; species Trissonchulus latispiculum. The sequence goes on from JASAND010018638.1 coordinate 48,872, forward strand.
AGGAAAATCTCTGCAAAACAAGGTTTACAGATTTTGAGTTTTACTTTGCATTTTTTGCAATTGTTTTGGCTTACTACATATCTTCAGGAACCAATTGTGATTGATTTTATTACATATTCTCTGAATCCCAGCCATAACAAAAAATATTTCCAAAGAATTTCCGCTGAGTGAAACTTCAATCATACAACTAAATGAAATATTTCACTAAAATATATAATGATAAAACAGAGAAGTGCTAATTTTAAACCCTATGATTAGAATTAGATGATGTTATGACTTTGGCAAAGTATTTTGTTACAATTTGTTTGATTCAAAAAGCTATGTAGTTTACTGCACATTATTGAGTGAAAAATCGTGCAAATCGTTTTGATTTTTTTCCGGCTTACTCACAGTATTCACTTTCCAATGCTACTACTTTAAGGAAAGCAAAACTTTTGCCCAACTTGATATTTTAGTCGTCAAAAATGTCCAAAATGGTAAAAAAACACTCACCGCATCCCAATAAAGTATTTTAAAGTTTTTGCAAGCTTAAACCTGAATTTTCAAAAATACCGGGTCACCGGGTCAGTAAATACTAAATAGTGACCCGGTTTCATCTCTGGTATTTACATTTATACAGATTTTCATTCTCACTACTAACGGAACGACGACTGTTTTCCTATTTTAGCAGCCGGATGTCGCGACTGGCCAGCCAGGCGGCTTCACTTCCGCCCTGGACTATGGGGAGGCTGTTCGTGCCTGGCTCTGGTGCTATCATTCCTGGTCACTCACTCAGTGTTTGGCTCCGTTTCTCTGGCAACAGCAGCAGCAGCAAGCACTCATGCTCCAGTGGTCACTCTCTCAGTCACAGCTGTCCAGCGGAGTGACCACTCAGCCCTCTTCCCCCACCAATGTCGCCGCTGCTTCATCCACTCAGGCTTCAGCAGGCGCCACCAGTGTTGGCGGCAGTACGGCTGCAGCACAGGGCACTCCTACTGGTATGTGTGCGACAATGTACTTACTGTTTGTTTTAAATCTTAGCAGAACGCTGAAGAGCTTGTCGAAATACGCACGAATATATATACATACGTATATTACATATGTGCATTTCTAATGTTTTTGTAGATTTTAGGTCAAAATTGTGTCTGGGCGAATTGTCTTTCAATATTTGAAAATCTCAAACCTGAGTTTTTGATTTCGTTGTTTTCCTTCTCTGTCTAGGACCGTCAACAATGCGTCATATCCCCACCTATTCCAGAAGACTGATCGCAGAACTGATTGACGGCGTCTTCTGTTTTGGACTGAAACTGATGTTTACATATTTTCTGGTGGAATATGAGTTTGTGTAAGTGAGTGAGGGCTTTCAGCAAATAGAATTAGATATATATATATATATATACGTACTGCGCTTTTAAGCTGTCAAGGCAGGTTTTTTAAAGTCGGACCTGGGCTTTAGTTTAGAAAAATTCGGAGCGCTTATAGTGTATAATGGTTGGTTGAGAAACATGTAGATAATATTGGGTGGCTGACTTTTTGGGTTGCCGCTTTTTACACACAAAAAGGCAACCCTTTCATTTGGGTATGTCCGTTATCCTCTTTACCACCCCCTGTCTCCCCTTTGACTTTTGCTAGGGTTGACAGAGTTGACTAAGATTTTTTTTTGCATGTGGGTTTGGGGTAGGGTGAGGTCCTCGTGGGCACCTGAGGGCTCATCCTGATGCGGCAAGGGAAAGAAAGAAAGAAAGACATACGGTGATGCTGCAAATGGTCAAAACTGAAGGTTGCGGAAACCGCCCAATATGGGCACCATTTCAAAGCTATCGTTGAGTATATAGGACAGAAAACGTTGTAATATGGCCAAAGCGTAAAAATTTACATTAATTAAGTTATGAAACCTCAAGACTGTCAAAAATGCCCAAACAGGATCATAAACCAGATTTTGAAAATAATTCAAACGCACGGCCAATATGGTAGTCCAATGATCCGACTACACTGGGTTACAGAATTGCTTTTTATAGTGATCCGTAATAAACAGAGATAAATGCGGCAACCCATCCTCGCTACTTCGATAGTTTTTAATAATTTAATGTTTCCAAAAGGTTCTGTAGCTCAAATCCATTCACGAAATTAGTAAAATTTTGCTTCAGGAAGAAACTAAACTGAAAAGTAAAGCTAAAGACTGGTGTTTTTTCTAAGAAACATGAAAACCTAATAGGCTTGATAGATTTGCAGTATACGTATATAGTTGACTTTGCATTTGTATTTTAAGATTGCTTTACGAGCCGCCAATTTATAAATTATACAGTTTTTAGACTCATGAAGCATTTTCTGTGTGTTTTGATCCTTTTCAGAAAAGCATTGATGTGTGACATTTACAGCGCATGATCTGTTTTTAGGTTTCTCTGATTGTCATATTTCCAGCAAAGTATAAATACCTTTAGCTGGATGAAACCCAAAGTATATAATAGTTTGGGTTCTCGTTTTTTTCTTGTTTCAGACAAATTGATCGCTATGAACGATTATTGGGAGAGTTCAGTGATCTTCGAACCTTCATTGATGTGATGCATGAATTGTTGCCCTACGAGTTTGTTGGGAAGGCTATCATCAGCGTTTTGGAGGCAAGTTTCATCCAGTTGACCTGGCTTTTTCCTAGGCAAAAATTTCTGGGGGGGGAGTCTGGGGGGTTCCCCCAGGTCTGGGGGGGGGGGGCTCGGATTTCTGGGGGGGGACGAAAAATTTTTAGAAAAAATGTATAAAAATAGCTATTTTTTGCTGCTGATCTAAAAAAATCACAATTTTTAACTTAAATTTAAGCTTAAAATAGATAAAACATGCTTAATTATGGGTAAAATTCCGGAGAAGCCGGAAAAAATTTTCAAAAATTGCACTAAAAACCCTATTTTTCCGGGCACTTTAGGGTAGGGGGAAGGCCCGAATCCTGGGGGGGGGCGAGCCAAGTCTGGGGGGCCCCACCCCCCACCCCCTGTAGGAAAAAGCCAGTTGACTGAGTGACCGGCTGATCAAGCATCAGATTTTTAATAGAAAATGGTGCAAGGTGGTTGAAACACGAAGTGAGGAATTTGCTTTTTTAGGAAATTTGGGAAGTTTTTTTCTGACTACTCCACTCTAATGAAAGGTACGGAAGTATAAGATTTTGCTTAGTCTGTCTGAGGCTAAATTGTCTGTCTCCGTTACTTGAAGATAAATAATTCTGGATCGTTTTTTTTTCATAATCTAAAGCTTGTCATTGCCAACCGGTTGGCTTTTTCAAAGAAAACAAGAGACGATTTTATGAAGACGAGTGAATATTTTTTACGAGTGAACGTTTGGGTGCTACGCTACGCCAACAATTTTAAGATTCCGACCGTTCCAGAACAAAAATTATAGTATTTCGGTTGTAGACTGTAGGTCCAGTGAAAAGTCTTAGGCGTTAGAAAAATGCCAGAGGAACTGTTTATCTTAAATTATGGCTTTTCTTTTCAGAGTCTGTGCTCTTCTCACTACTTTCTGTAACATTGCGTATGCTCTGCATTACGCCACAAACTATGTACTCTCCTTGCCACAATTATTACGCGGTGCCAGTTGTCTAGCTACTGTGTATAGTGCTTTGCCTCTATTCGATAATATTACTAGTATTACTAATTTTTAGGCCATCTTCATTAGCTACGGCTTGGCTGGGATTACCAGAGGCTGCACGCCGGGCAAACATTTTATGGGTATCCAGGTGGTGCGCTGTGACGCGGCCCAGGGTCTGGGAACCAACGACGGCAGAGTCCTCATACATCAGCTGCAGCCAAGGGTGGATTTTCTGAGGTAAAAATAAAGTGATTTTTGAGGTTCGAAATGAGTGTTATGGTCGTCTGTTATAGTCACGAGACTTCTCTGAGAGTAGGCGTAACAATTAGAACGATGATCTTTTGTGTGTACATATTCGTTGTAGACGAATAATGAAGAATTGAACAGTGCTAAAGTGGTACCCAAATTCGTAAGCGACTGCAAAGTTAGTATTAATTTTGGGCCATGATTCCCATAATTTTTGAAAGCTACCCCAACTCCTAAACCCTTAATTTTAGGCAACTTAAGATAACGATAAACAGATTAAAACCTGTGCCTATTTTCCACTCAGTTGATAGATTCTGTTTTAGGTCCTTAGTTCGCTCTTGTGTCAAAAACTTTGCCTTGGCTTTTGTGTTTCCACTATGCCTAACGATGTATATCGGAAGAAATAATCGGTCCATGTACGACGTCCCCTCTGGCACGATAGTGGTTGGAACAGAAAATGGGCGAAGAAATCAGCGATGAAATAATGTACTCTGAATAAGATTACAGATTTTGTATATATCGAAATGGTGTAATGTTTTTAATTTAATAATGCTTAAAGGGGTTGGCATTTATTTTCAATAGTAGCTAAGATTTTAAATTGTTTACATACGTCATGATAGTCTGTAAGTCTGAGTGGAAAACTAACCTTTAAAAATGCTACTGAAATTACAGGAAGTTTTGTTTCGTTGCTGTCACAGTTTGATACACGCTCGACCTATACCGCTAAACAAGCACCAAGCAGTCTCGGGTAGATTTGGCTAGTTGGCATACGCACGGGCTCAAAACGGGAGCTGGTATTCGGCATCGGCTCTACCCGAAGCCCTGTGCCGGATGATTGGGAGTTGGGACAGTTGAGACTGAGCAGCGATAATTTTTGACCTAATCTTCGGAGTTAGCTATTTTTAATTAAATACGTTTTCAGTGATCTGTATTCAAATTTACGTAGGCCGTTACTGAACAGAGCATAGATTTGGCTTTGATAAGAGAGAGATGACACTCTGATATTATGTACTCTTGCTTTGATTTTATTCAGCAGTTTGGGTTGCGTTATACCAGTTGGAGTATAATGATAATTACAATAGAATATAAGATCAAAATACGTTGCACCAAACGATTGTTGTCATTTTCCCTTCCTATAGAACCCTAAATTTAATATTATTATTTTAGTCTTATCCTTATTCTTTGAAATTGTGGTTTAAGCTTGAGGCCACATTCTAGGGATAGTTATTCAACTTTTGACCTGACAATTTATTGACTTACGTGTCAAGATTGGTAATACGATTGCTGTGTTGCAGAGATTTAACAGAATTTCTTGGAATTTATATATTTCTGTTCAAAGACACAGCTGTCCTCATAATATTGTTTAAAATTTCAGCATGCCAGCTGCCTTTGCATTTCAGCATGCCAAAACCTCCAATTTTAGGCTATATATTAGAGGGAGAAAATTTGGCATGCTACAATTTCCCCTTTTAGGCTGACATTAGAGGGGAAATTTTGGCATGATAAAATTTCCCCCTGGGGAAAACTTAGCATGGGGGATACTTTTGGCATGCGATGCGACACCGGCGCACAACAATAGTGCATGGGTTGTCGCGAAAGCATCCTCTAAATTCTATAAAATGTCACTTTGGGAACGAATACAAGCTTGGTTCGATTGTGCTTAGGCGACCCTGTCAGTACCGCATCGGCCTACATCGCCAGTCCCCACCTTAGGCCACAATAGATCGTGGCGAAGTTGCTGTAGTGACGCATCTTCCATGATTGATTACGTACTCATTCATTACGTGGTGTTAAGAAACCATCTTTATATCAAAATGGATATCAACACTTTCTCTTTTTAACGAATACAATGAAATTAATAATTTTTTCAGCTCAATTTTTTGCAGACCGAAGTAAACCTTTTCGCGAAACATCGGTTATATCATTCAATACCTGTACCAAATATTTGGGGCCCCTTTTTAGTTATGAAATCGCTCTTCGTAACGGAGAAGTTAGTTAAAAATTTTGTTAACTTTGTGCGCGTTAAAATGTGTGCGCAACCTGTTGTTTTTGTCTACGTTTAACAACTTTGGTAAGCGACCACTTTAGCTAGAAACTCTGAGACCTCAAGTTGACGGCCTTAATTTTTTTACTATCTGCATACCTCAAGAAGCAATGAATATTCAGTTTCTGCAAAAATGACAACTTTTGGAAGCCCAAATGAGAAAATTGGTAATATCTCACGATAGCGAAAAGAAAGTTACACAACAATGTTGGCACAACAAGCTTTCGGATGTATAGCCAATAGCCACAGTTTGAAACTACTGTGTGTCAAAAATTGGCAAAAGCTGCCCTGAACGGAGACGTCGACTTTTTGAAGCGGGATTGCGTGGAAGGTGTGATAATGCTAGAACTTAAGTTTCGTCAAATTTCATTTTCATCTGGGCTGTCAATTAAGAATATATGTCCAAAAGGAATCACCACCTTAAAAAAGAAAAACTAAGGTCCAACAACCAAAACTGCAGAAAATTATGGTCACCGACTATGCATACCTAATTTAATGTATTCTCAGTGAGTAATCTCACTCTAGCTTTTACTGAGCATATCTTGACCTGACCATGTCGGATATCCTAACGCTAATCAACTAAAAACCGATAATTTATTGTCAAATTCATCGACATAAACAGTTTTGACAGTTTACACTACCGATAAAGATTACGCTGTCGAAAATGATAACGTACAGTTTGTGGTAAACAATCAGTTTGAAGCAAACTACATAAAGGCCAGTTCACACTAGGCAACTTTGGGGCAACTTAGTTGAAGCAACTGGTTGCTTCAACCAAGTTGCTCCAAAGTTGCCCAATGTGAATGTAGTGGCAACTGAGAAAAAAGTTGCCGCAACCAAGTTGCCGCAATCGCTCTTGGGGCGATTTCTAGCAGCAACTAGCACGTTGATTGGTCGATTCAAATTATAAAAATATGCGCGCTAGAATTTCTGCGTTTGATTGGTTGTTGCTTCAACTAGTTGAACTAACTGTTTGTGCATGGGATGCGTGTGGATTTACCTATGGCATAAAAGTTATATCGTATTTATATACAGTTTATATCGGTAACATAGGGCTGTTCTGAAAGCGAAACAATACGAGTGCACACAAGTAGGAGCTAACAAGTCCAGTCAAAATAAGCAAGAGAACGATAACTTACAAAAAAATTATTTCCATTCTGACACAAACAATACAAGGCGAAAAAACGGCAAATTAAACTAATATATACCAGTAATTTCTGCGTCTGCAAGCATATTACTCTGTGTAGTTACACGTGGCCTACTATGAATACCAAGGTACCGAAATAGATTTTTTGCAAATTCTTTAAAAGTACGAAATACATTCTCAACATCTTAATATCGTTTCTCATTACAATTCAGCCTCTGCAGTCACCAAACACAGCTACTTAGTTCGAAGAAGATGAAACTGTTTAACAGGGAAGCAATAACTAACACAAGCAACACACCAACATCCAGGGGCGTATCCAAGATTTTGAAAGGGGGGGGGGGTTGACAAAACTTTTTTGTAATGGATTATTGATAAAATGCAACCCAAAAGGAGGGGGTCTAAACCCCCTAAACCCCTCCCCCTGGATACGTCCATGCCTACAGCATTAGTCTAATTACTATGCATGATATCATAGCAACATTAACATTCCTTCCTCCGGCTCATAACCATGTCAACTAAGTTTGCAGGGCCCGTAGTTCTGTCCAGAACCACTTATTATTGACAATCAGGTTTGCTTGCTGTCATTCACTTTGTTTAAAAAACCGTGCACAACGATGTGCTTTCGGCTGAATGTAAAATCATGCGTAAAACTGCGCCTGTCCGCATAAGGGCTCAAGTGGCAACGGTACATGTTGTTGCGAGTTTAATATACAGTTCACACTGGCACAGAAAAGACAGACATTAGACATAATATACGTATCTATGTATGAAGAGAAAAGCGAAAACAAGTATGGGATAACTGACGAATAATAATAATAATAATGGTAATCCATAATACGATACGTACTGTAACTGCAATACCATTTCATAAGAACCAAGAGAAGAAAGTCATAAAACAAGAACACATTCAATCACCAATCATAAGCATAGTGCTAAATTAGTAATGAATTAATAAATTAAGACAGGAAAAATACATGCTTTAAAATTTATTGTTGATGCACTGTCATCTGGGGCCCGTTGCATAAAAGTATTACTAATAAATTATTAGTGATTAGTGGATTAGTGTAGCAGTTTGATTGAAAATAGCTCAAGTTGTGGAAGAGCCTGAGGGATATATGTCATTTTATAGCTTTTGAGATGCTCTAACGAACTATATATTCTAAATAGGTATAAAATTAAAATTCGAAATAAGCCAAAAGAATACCCTTTAAAAATCTTTTCTCTGATATTTGCTATTGAGTTGGAGAAAATTATAGAAAGTTTTAGCCAATTTAATCACTTCATTACCTACAAAATAGTACCGAAAACACCAAAATTGGTTGGCTCAATTAATAGGTTTGCTCATTAATACTGCTGCACTAATCAACTAATCACTCATAATTTATTAGTAATACCTTTTATGCAACGGGCACCTGGGGCCCGTTGCATAAAACTTATTACTAATAAATAGTGATTTAGTTGATTAGTATAGCAGTAAAAATGGCAAAAACTATTGATAGAATCCACAGATTTTGTTGTCTTCGGTATTATTTTGAAGGAAGTGATGTGACTAATCCAAAATTTGCTAAGAATTTCAGAAATGTCTGCCTACTCAATCAGTTTGATCACAAATATCAACAATATCGTGAATTTTTAGGATTATTCTGCTGGCTTAGCCCCTACATCAATTGCTTACTAATTTTGACTGCATAGTTTGTTAGAGCATTTCAGAAGCTATAAAACGACGTGTACAAAACATCAAGGCCGCACCCAGGGGGGGGGGTCAAGGGGTCTAGACCCCCCCTTTTGGGATGACAAAATGGAAAATTTTTGCTATTTTTATGGCAAAAACAGCCATTTTTTAAAAAATTTCGCGCCTGCGGCGCGAAAATTCGCTTTTTGCTAGAAATAAACGTCCAATGTACTGTTTTTTGGCGAAAATGAAAAAGTTCTTCAACTTCTGGGGGGCTCCGCCCCCCAGACCCCCGTTGCGTTTTACCTTGGACCCCTCCCTTTTCAAAATCCTGGGTGCGGGCCTGCAAAACATCTCTCTTGCTCGTTCCTAACTTTAGTTTTATCATTAAAACTGCTACACTAATCAACTAATCACCCATAATTTATTAGTAATACCTTTTATGCAACGGGCCCCTGGTCATAGACGACAGGACAACGTTGGTTGGTATGTTACAAGAATCAAATCAAATTTACCACACAGGAAAGTATCGGATAAGCTAGTCTTGCTTCATGGCATGGCAACAAATTCAAACAAACAACCTACAAACATGGCAACAAAATGCATACAAGCACAATCAGATTAAATACGCCAAGGCATACAACAAAACTTTACCGGAATACAAAAAACCGTGACAACAAAAACCAATAACACGAAATCGTTCCAATTCGGTTTCCAGGTACATAGCAAGTTAAGACTCCAGCAAGCGATGCAGACTAATAATATAGTATAATTCCTCAGACAAGAACACCAAAACTAAGCCACATAACAAAGTCTCAACAGAGCAATTTTATCTTAAACTTAGTCATATTTGCACCGCTTTTGTGAACTTATATAGGAAACCACAGCAGGTAGCCACCTGATAGCGAAAATTCGATTAAATCCAACCGATAAAAAATTCAAAAAATTCAAGTTCTCGCCAGAATGTCCAGTAAACGTCACCATATTATGATCCTACAAAAGATACATGTTCAGGCTAAGGCCAGTCCTGCACCAAATATTGCAAAGCATACTGTAAACCCAACATAGTCTAAACTAACAATAACAGTACGTCATGACATTGTACGCAATAATACAGTAAATATGAGAATACACAAGAAAAAATCCATAACTTAATCAATCAATCAGTTCCCGTCTCAGCCAAGCCCAGCGCTATCTTCATCTGATCTCGGATCAGCTGCCGTGATTCCGGATCCACCAGCTCAACCGGATATCGGGCGGCCGGATTTCGGGGGGCCGGATGGAGGATTTTGGCCGGGCCCGGACCGCCCGATTCATCCGATTCCGTGGTCTGGCCGCCAGTCTCTTCCTGTTCTTCTTCAGGCTTCAGGAACCAGCCCAGGACATGACATCGACTCGTCTCCTGGCTGAATCGGGTCATAATGCAGTCAGCAATCTGGGTTCGCAGCCGGCTGGCCGGAATCAGCCGTCTCAGATCGGCCGCGCCGGCCAGACAGCAGCAGTAGCAGAGCGCCGGGAGGCGGGCCGAGGCCGGGTCCAGGGCACGCAGCTCTGCCACCTGAAAACAAGAAAAAAACAAGAAAATAACATGAAAATTAAGAAAGACAAAACAGATTAAACGAAAAAAACTGGTTGACAATAGGTTGTACACCAGTCAGCCCACCAGACCTGTTGATGCTCCAAAGCAGTTTAGTGGCCTCGACTACAACATTTACGATAAGAGAAACAGGTAAAAAATGTGTCTTCTGTCGGAAGGAAGGTAGTAGGCTTTAAGTCCAAAAATGAGGCGTCATCTCAGTTAGACGCTTTGTAGCAATCATTGGAAAATGAGTTTAGAAACGACAAAGTACCAGAATATGTATAAACATTCACAGACTTGAACCAATTCCGAAATCAAAAATTAGGTAACACGTTTTATTATACAACAAAGTTTACATCAAGATAATGAGGTATTCGCGGGCTAGCAAGCGGATCCACGAAGGACACATTTCTTTATGATTATATTTCTTTATGTTTCTTTATATCCCTTTATGATTATACAACAAAGTGTAATATTTTATACGCTTAAGGTTTAGTGTTTAGCTTTCACAATCTGCGTATCTGTTTCTGAAAAAACAGTCAAGTTTAGACGGGTATACCTCCACCAAATCGAGATTTCCAAAATCCACAAACTGAATCAGTATTCCATCAGAGCTGATCCGTTTGACACGAGCCCGATAGTAGGTGTCACGAAACGGGGCGGCACAGACCTGGCCCACCTCAATATCCTGTAGGGTCAGCGGCCGGGCGAGAGGACCCTCGGCCGAGTACTGATCCTTCATTCGGCTTTCTAGGTCCTGACTGGTACGAAACATCTGGTCCGTTTGCAGGTAGAGCTCGTCCGGGCTGTCCAGATGTGTGACATAGAGACTCAGTAGAGCCGCACTGGAGTCTGAGTAGGGCGGTGCGGGCGGTTCTGGTACGGGGGTTTCCAGCTCAGCCCCCAGGGATGGCTCTCCGTGCTCCCCCAGATGATCTGCAGCATCCTCCAAATCCAACAGATCCCCATCGCAGGTCAAATCCACCACCCCACTTGTCCCGCCGCTGTGGGTCAGTGAGCGCGCTGCGTCCCCCGCGGGCTGGGAACCGCCGTTCCCTGCAGCAGTAGCGGGGTCGATGTCAGACTCCTGAACCACTACCAGGCTGGGAGGCATGCTGAAGGCCTGCTCAGTGCCTACAAAACCACAACGAAGATGCCAAGATAAACTGCGTACAATCGTCATAAAAATAGGGAAAAAATCATAAAAATTAGCCAAAAGTTATGCTTCCGGAAAGGGATACAGGTATTGTAAGGGATTGCACAACGACCTCAGTAATAATGACTGTACTAGTAACAAAAATGCCCTAACGATCATTGCTAAAGGGGAGAATAGGGAAAAATGGCTAAAGCGGAAAAATGCCAATAGATTCGTGCAGATTGATGTCTAGCCAGCGCCTAAAATGATTGAAACCAGCTTTTTGGTGTAGAATAGGAAATCTAGTCAGCGCCTAAAATGATTGAAACCAGCTTTTTGGTGCAGAATAGGGAATCTAGCCAGCGCTTAAAATGATTGAAACCAGCTTTTTGGTGCAGAATAGGAAATCTAGTCAGCGCCTAGAATGATTGAAACCAGCGTCTAGGGTAGAATAGGCGCCTCTCTCCATCCACCCTATTCGCGTGAACTCGAAGAATTCTCGTGGAATGAACTCACCAACGCAACGCACGTAAATTGCAACTTGATGAATTTTGCATTTGCATTTTGCATTTAGCATAATGCGTATTTCATACATTCAGCTGCACGCAAATGTGTGAAGGACTGTTGATTCCTGACATTGTTTGTGATAATGCATCATCCCTCCACCTAAAGCAAACTGATTTTTTCATACGTACTCCATGAGGAACTGCTGATGCACACTAACACGCTCGCACGCCACACACACCCACCCACACACACACACACACACACACACACACACACTCGTATATATATACACGCAAATGCCAAGTGCTTATATATTTGCTGAGTTCATTCCACGAGAATTCTTCCAGTTCACGCGAATAGGGTGGATGGAGAGAGGCGCCCATTCTACCCCAGACGCTGGTTTCAATCATTTTAGGCGCTGACTGGATTTCCTATTCTGCACCAAAAAGCTGGTTTCAATCATTTTAAGCGCTGGCTAGATTCCCTATTCTGCACCAAAAAGCTGGTTTCAATCATTTTAGGCGCTGACTAGATTTCCTATTCTACACCAAAAAGCTGGTTTCAATTATTTTAGGCGCTGGCTAGACATCAATCTGCACGAATCTATTGGCATTTTTTCGCTTTAGCCATTTTCCCCTATTCTCCCCTTTAGCAATGAGCGTTAGGGCATTTTTGTTACTAGTTTCCTGCATTTTTCCGCTGTAGATCATATGCAACGTACATTACTTTTCGACTTCACTCAGCAGTCAGCAACCGGCATTTTCACGGCTAAGAAGTGTGTAGCAATGTGCGGGGGGAGGGTAGCGGCGTCGCGTTGGGAATGATAGAAATGAAAATAGCAGACTCTTTTGCGCGCATTTCTCCCACAGAAAAAGTGTGCTCAACGCAGTTTGCTGAACGGCAGCCGATGTCCGGGTCTGGGGGGAGGGGTAGCGGCGCCGCGTTAGGACATAGAAATCTAAGCTGCAGGCTCCTTTATGAGAATTTGAGAACGCAAAAGTGTGTTTAACTCAAATTGGATAAAATCTAAATAGCAGGTTCTTTTATGTAAATTTGAGAACGCAAATGTGTGTTTAACGCAATTCCTATTGCCAGCGAGGGGGGGGGGGAGTGGCGCAGCAGGGAACGGGCAGAAATCAAAATAACAGGTTTTTGTACTAGCACAGTATACGCAAATTTGAGCCCGCAAAAGCTTATTTAACGCAGTTGTCTGATCGGCTGCAGATATTTGGGGAGGAACTTTGAGTCAGTGAAAGTGTGTGTTAAACCGCGTTTCTGAGCGGATATTCATCTGAGGGGGGGGGGGGTAGCGGCGCCGCGTGGGGAGGGATAGAATTTAAAATAGCAGACTTCAATGCAAATTTCAGCCAGTAAAAGTGTGTGTTTAACCGAGTTTTGTGAGCGGATATCCATCTGAGGGGGGGGGGGGGTAGCGGCGCCGCGTGGGGAGGGATGGCATTTAAAATAGCAGACTCTTCTATGCGAATCTGAGTCAGTAAAAGTGTGTGTTTAACCGAGTTTTCTGAGCGGATATCCATCTGAGGGGGGGTAGCCGGTAGCGGCGCCGTGTGGGGAGGGATGGAATTTAAAATAGCAGACTCTTTTATGCGAATCTGAGTCAGCAAAAGTGTGTGTTTAACCGAGTTTTCTGAGCGGATATTCATCTGAGGGGGGGCGGTAGCGGCGCCGCGTGGGGAGGAATAGAATTTAGAGTGGCAGACTTTTATGCTAATTTAAAAATCCTCGATTTTGAACCGGTCCGGACCCTGGTCAGGGTGCCACAGGCCGCTAGGTCCACTTTGGAGGGGTCCCCCAATGACAAAAAATGTTCGCCTCACCAAGGGCTTTCATTTGATACCAAACTTGAAAACTTTTCAAAAACTCGCTTTGGACCGGTCCGGACCCTGGTCACGGCGCCACAGGCCGCTGGGACAACTTTGGAGGGATACCAAACTTGGCTACTTTTGGAAAAATCGATTTTTGGCCATTTTGGGCCTGGTCCACGGTCCGGGCCCCTGGCCAGGGCACCACAGGGGTCCGGTCGAAACCTACTATAGCCTATGTTGTAGTGCTCCCGCAGCCCACCCCACATGCCAAATATGAAAGCTCTGTCTGCAACGGATCGTTCTACACAAGAGGCTAAAGTTGGACTTGCAACACGGTTGGGGCCCACCTCCATCAGGGTGCCCCCCAGCCCCACGGATAGGTGCTAGAGCAAAACTAATGGGCCATTTAGATTCACCATATAGGGGTTCCTATTCGAATACGAAATCTCAGCCCAGCAGCTCTTATGTATAGGGCTGCCTACTCCGTAGGCCCAGACCCCCCTTTTACACGTTAACTAGTGACCCCTGGCCAGGGCGCCACAAGAGGTCTAGCAGCAAAACCTCGCTTCGGTCACATATTCAGCTTAGGGCAATATTATACAGCCAATATGAGCACCTGGCTTTGAGCCTTCCTCTCTGTAGAGTGGCTAATAAATTTAGGGACTTAGTTTTTTCTGGGGGGCCAAAAATCGCACAATCCTAGGAGTACACAGACCTAAGGGGGGGGGATTCGCCCTGAATTGCGGGGGATTCTACCCACAAAAATAGCAAAACTTTATAGAAACTTCAAGTCCTCCGACCTTTAGGGTGGCGGTACAAAAAAGTGGAGAGAACTGTCAAGCGGCCAAAGCACCTAATTTGCATATCTCGAGATCCACCCGGCCGATCCGGCAGAAATTTTCACAGCATGTACCCCTGCCCACAGGCTCTTCACACACCGAGCTTGAGCCCGATCGGTCAACTCCTCCGTGACTTATTAAAAAACAGACTCCAAAAAGCCGCAAACTCCCTTAATTTCCCTATTCTAGGTAGTGCGCTAACGCACACTACCTGCTAAGACAAGCGTGTAACGTCACCTGAAATTCTCTGAAGAGCTACTAAAAGCTTCTTAACACCGACGGGACCTCCATACTTTATCTCACTCGGTACTTCTAGATTACTTTGTTATAGTAGTTTACATAAAAATAAGGAATACAATTATGACGATTTCAGACAAATTCATCTTCCCACACTAGTGGGGAAGGGTGCCCACACCCCATCCCCCATATTCACTGACAACACATTTTGCCTAAATTAACCCACAATCCGTAGACTCACACAAACCTGCAAAAAACAATTTCATCAAATCTAACCAAGCTCTTTACAAAATAAAAAACAACAATAAGTTAAGCAGGATGAGAAGAAACTTACCGTCAATCACTTCCCAGGAAACAGCTGAGGATGCCGAAGGTGGCGATGGCTTGAGCTGTTCTCCACCAGAAGAAGAAGATTCCCCTTCCCTTGGAGGATCCTGTTTACTGTCTTCTGCAGCATCAGTTGAGCAGGTTTCCTGGGCGGCCGGAGTTGGCTGGGGGGAGTGTTCGTGCTGACTCAGAAGCCAACTGGCCACCTTCTCTGACATCCGGGCCAGTCGGCGTCCGCTGATCACCTCGCCCTCCATGTCCGGTTCCGAGGCCGCGATCGTCGTCGGATCGGCCGTCAGTTCCGGTTCCGGTGGACCGGAATCTTCCGAACTTTCAGACCAAGTGATCTGATCACTGCGTCGGGGAATAACTGAAATAGTATAAAATAAATTTTAAAATACATTTTACTTCTAAAGTAATATTATATAATTTTAGCAGTTAGTGACAACTTCATGAATCGAATGACTCAACAAATCACTAGCCCTGGAGTTTCGGTTTTTGCAAGACAGTTTGATTTAACTTTGTCTTAGAGTAGTGTTTGTTGATTTCATCCTAAAGGCAGCAACAACAATCCAACAAATTTCAGTACTGAAGAAGGAAAATTAAGACTAAGAAGAAAACCCTTTGAAAAAAGGTTATACTTTACAGCCACAAAACTCCCTTCCACTCATAATTATCGGGCAGTAAACAGTCATACTTAAAAAGCTGTACAGACCGCTCCCCCCCCCCCCTCTCCCAAAAAAGAGGTATACTAGAAAAAGAGTTACCTTCAACATCCAAAACATCCGATCCATGAACCGAGGGCGATTCAGTACGCTGTCTCTCTGCCCGAATTGCGTCGGGATCAGCAGAGCCCTGTGCCAGAACCACACCAGCCGGTAGGCTGGCTGGCTGTTTTCGCAACGGCTCACAGAGGCGCTCGTTGGCCATCAGGCCAGGGTCAACACGGGTGGCGCCACGGGCCACCCATTCATGAATCAAATCCGATCCGGTCTCGGGTCGAAACAGGTCCACCCGGAAAGTGGAAGCGGCCGGAAATCCGACAGAATCCGGCTGCCGGCTCAGGAACCGGGCCCAGAGCGATGGGTTGGCGGCCTGCAGCAAGAGCTGCTGAAATTCTTCCAGTTCCAGTCGGGTGAAGGCCTCGCGATTCAGCGGCGGAATGGCACAGCGATAGCAGAAGGGCGGATGAGAGGCCCGCCGGATCAGAGAGAGCAGGCGGATCTCGTTCAGCTCTCCGCGACGAAATTTGACCAGTTTTCCGGTATCGACCAACTGCACGGAACAGGTCTAAATAGCCATGAAAAAAACGAATAAAACAGTGAAGAAAAAACTCATTAAAGAGATGTTTCGGGGCAGAGGCCAGAAAATTGGTGTGGAGGCAAAGGCAAACAACACCATTTTCAAAAATTTACAGACAATTTAATTTAGCTTTTGCAACACTTGCAGGAAAATACATATTACTGTACTGGCTTTTTCCTACAGGGGGGGGGGTGGGGGCGCCCCCCCCCCCCCCTCCCCCAGAAGTTTTAAGTGCCCGGAAAAATAGGGTTTTGAGGGTAACGTTTGAAAAATTTTTCCGGCTTCGCCGGATTTTTAGACATTTTTAAGCATTTTTAGCTATTTTAGCAAAAGTAAAAAATACAGATTATTGTTGTACATTATCTAATCAATGACAAAAGTAACAATTCGTAAAAAAGCGCAACTTATTTTCTGGCTTTCAAAATTGTGCAACTGTCAAAAATCCGTCAAAAGTTTATCATTCAAATTCCAGCCATTTGAAAACAATCATTGCCATGGACTGGCGACTTTAGGACACAAATTAACCCAAAAAGTCTACTCTGCTTACATCCTGATTTTTCGACAGGACCCGACCGCGACAGGACTGAAAGCTGGGATCCTTCGGGACCTGAATCACACAGACCACTCCACGCCGGAGATCCGGCCAGATCAGATGGGGCAGTTCCTCAGCCGCCAGCGGATTATCGTAGACAGGGACCAGGACCTTGGACAGAAACTGGTCATAGGCCTTCTGCAACTGTGGCGTCTGCAGGTAGAATTCTGTCGGTGAGTGGACGCAGGTCACGCAGACCCGGACGCCAGCAGTGACCGCCTGGGCCGGGACCTTTGGCCGGCTAGTGACCAGTCGGTAGACCGGGTCATCTGGACTCGGGCCCGCCGGATCATACTGTTCAAAACCGCCCTTGGACGGCGGCTTGGCCCTGGAGCCCTGGTCGGCGGGCTGTTCGGGGTCTGGAGGGGCTGCAGTGGCGGCGCCTGAAAAAGAAGCACGATGAAATATTAAGGTGAAGATAACAGGATACAGTAATATTATGGTAAAACATGTAGCATAGTATCACCGGTGAAATGAGTGCGGAGCTTGCTTGTGAACGAAAGAGTGCCTACACAGACAAGGCCTCACCCAGGCGGGGGTTCAAGGGTTCTAGACCCCTCCATTTGCGTAGATAAAAGGAAAAATTTTAGCTAATTCCATAGTAAAACCTGCAGTTTTAAAAAAATTTCGAGCCTTCGGAGCGATAATCTGATGTTTGCAAGAATTAAACAGCCAATGTTAGATTTCAGGGTGTAAAGGCAAAAATTCTTCAACTTCTGGGGAGCTCCGTCCCCAGACCCCCCTTGCATTTAACTTTGCCCCCCCCCATTTCGAAAGTCTGGGTGCGGGCCTGTAAACAGACTATTAAGCAAAGGCAAAGCAGAGTACGTAGTTTCAGAAAAATGTGTTTTTCCTTTCGTTTCGTAGCTTTTATTTTCAAAAAAGAAAGAAGAGTAGAGTCTCTACTCTACACACAAGAGTAGAGTATTTTCATGAAAAAAGTGTGCTGATCCATCCCCAATTAAACAATGTTTTCCTCCTATGACAAAAATCATCAAAAATATAGTCATGATTGATGTGATTAATTCTTTGACGAATCTAATCAACCAAAATTTTCAAAAGCTATGTATAAAGGTGCATTCATAGTCGCGAACGTGCCGCCAATGCCTGACGCCAACGTCAACGCCTCAGATTGTAACATCCCGTTTTGACCGTTTAAAATCAGTTGTAATAAATTCATGCTCACGAACGCATGCAGACGCTTACGTACGCGTGTCTACGCGCGTCTGCTTGCGACAGGAACTATGAATGCACCTTAAGGGGGGGGGGGGCTACGAACGGGTTGGCACATCGACGGAGAGAGCTACTTTTTCGCCTATTGTTAGCCAACATATCAAAGTAAAAAAGTTTAGGGTGGGCAACAATATACCTCATATACACCGTTTTTGGCAGGACGCCAAAGTACAAATTTTAGTTCGAAAAATGGGTTTTTCAAAAAAATTTTTCAGCTCTGGTGAACTATCGGTTTGACCGATCTTGTCACTTTTTACCACAAATGTTTATTGTTACAAGTACTAAATATTAAAAGTATTCCGGCTTTCGAGCGTTGCTTCCTTCTTCAGCAATAACAGGTCAAAGTTTGAAATTTGGCAAAAGGTTGCGAGGTGACCGTGCGCCGTTTTCGATCTAATAAAATTGGTAGCCCTAGCCCAGCCCAGCTTTTTACCAATTATTAGGCTCTAATTGGGGCAAACTGTGGGTAAGTTTCGAGGGTTTTGGTTTTCTGGTTGGTGTGCTAGCAAAGTTTTCGTTAAGAAACTAGGGGGGAAAATGCCCTCGACGGGCAACCAACTTGGTAGAATAGGGAAAGACTTGAATGTTAAATACACGGTGCATGGTTACAACTGAGATTCTGCTGAAGCGGAAAAATGCCGTTTCTCAGCGACTAAAATGACAGAAACCAGCTTTGTGCGCCGAATAGGGAAACTACTCGGCGACTAAAATGAAAGAAACCAGCTTTGTGCGCCGAATAGGGAATCTACTCGGCGACTAAAATGAAAGAAACCAGCTTTGTCGCCGAATAGGGAATTCCCTCCTTCCGCCCTATTCGCGCGAACTTATCGTCTTTCGGGAGGAAATATATAGGTAATTATTCTGTTAGGAACTGCAAACGTAAGCATTGCGCTCAATATGACATTTCCCGTACCGGTTGCGTGGTGACTAGGGGTGGCGCTAGATTAATCTCTTTTTGAGCTACCTGATCCGTAAATATTTTATGCATACAACCGCTAGCAGGACCAACAGAAAGCAACAATAATTATATATGCAGTTTAAACAATTAGTGGTCGACAGTCCTTGTGCTAAAACATATACAATCAATCGCATTTCATTTTATATAATGTTTGATTGTATCAATTCTCGGCAAGATCAGCACAGAGCACACCTATATATATATATATATATATATATATATATATATATATATATATATATATATATATATATATATATATATATATGCTCTCAATGTTTCTGATAGCACATCGAAGACAGCGTATTTATGTCTGTGAAAACCTTGGCTTACGTAAGTGCTTGATAAAACTGTTGTTTTGCATTGATAAAACTGTTGTTTTGCATTCTGAAGTAATTCTGCCATTCTGAAGCTCTCTCATTATTCAGCAAAGCAACACATAACAGGCTTCAAAGTTCGCGCGAATAGGGCGGAAGGAGGAAATTCCCTATTCGGCGACAAAGCTGGTTTCTTTCATTTTAGTCGCCGAGTAGATTCCCTATTCGGCGCACAAAGCTGGTTTCTTTCATTTTAGTCGCCGAGTAGTTTCCCTATTCGGCGCACAAAGCTGGTTTCTGTCATTTTAGTCGCTGAGAAACGGCATTTTTCCGCTTCAGCAGAATCTCAGTTGTAACCATGCACCGTGTATTTAACATTCAAGTCTTTCCCTATTCTACCAAGTTGGTTGCCCGTCGAGGGCATTTTCCCCCCTAGTTTCGCTTATTTTTCCGCTGCAGAGAAAATCATGTCAGAGAAGTTGCATATATACACAATGTAAGCAAAGCTAGCTACCGAAAACAGGCTGGATGAAAACGTTCTAGTTCAACTGAATGTATTTGCTGAAACGGAAAAATGCCTGTTAATAGCCTTTTCATAACTTTATACACGGTGCGTCATCTTAGGCTGGAAGGCCACTGTTCATGGCCTCTACCGAACATTATACACGGAGCGTTATCTTAGGCTGGAAGGCCACTGTTCATGGCCTCTACAGAACATTATACACGGAGCGTAATCTTAGGCTGGAAGGCCACTGTTCATGGCTTTTTCAGAACTTTTTACACGGTGCGTTATCTTAGGCAGGAAGGCTATTTTAAAAGCCAACCAGCACCGTAACCTTGGATATGCAGTTATATATACATGACAAAAGTTGCTCTGCTGATTTTGGGCTTTCATTTAAAACCAAATTTGACTACTTTTGGAAATTTTGATTTTTGACCAATTAGAACCCCTAGCCAGGTCGCCACAGGTCGCTAGAGACCAGTTTGGAGGGGTCCTCCAATGACAAAAAATGTTCGCCTCACCAAGGGCTTTCATTTGATACCAAACTATTTGTGACCTATGTAAGGCCACTTCTTGAATATTGTACACCGATTTGGTCTCCATCACTTTTGAAAGATATAGACGCTATTGAGAGTGTGCAGAGAGCCTTTACGAAACGTTTAAACGGCTTGTCGGCCCTAAGCTACAAGCAACGTCTTGTAGCTTGTGGCCTGCAGTCTCTTGAAATGAGGCGGTTATTGTTTGATTTACATTTGATGCATAATGTTATATATAATACCTTTGATTGTAGCTTTAACGAATGCTTTACTTATTCTGTTGACGTTGGAACCAGGGGCAAACATAGCCTGTCTATTCGACCTAAGGTTTTCAGAAAGTCACGTACTGGTAACTCGTTTTTTTATAGAGTTTCTACTGTCTGGAATTATCTTCCAGAAGAGATCGTTTCATCCCATTTAAGTGTTTTTAAGCAAAAGTTGTTGAAATTTGAACCGCAGCTTCAAAAGTTTATGCGGGGGCGTGCACTACAGGGACAATAGTCCCTTGCATGCCAAATTTTATGTCAGAGTAAAATCACTTGACTTTGTAATTTCAAAATTCTTGCGTTGACAGTGACTCAAATTCCATGGCCACCTAACTTCCAGCGTCTGTGTAATTATATATACTATGTATGTATAATACTTTTTATACATACGTACGTATATATAAATGTCTACTAACCCTACCACGGCTTGGCCGCTTGCAAGCACCAGCTTTTCCGTGGTAGATGTAATACACGGTTGTATGTGGACGCGGCATCGGGGTTGGGCGGCCGCGGAGAAAATCACGCTGCTGTAATAAACTAAAAACCAATACTAACCCAGCGTGATTTACTCGGGTTTAATTTAAAAAAAAAAAAAAAACTTAGCCACTTTTGGAAAATTCGATTTTTGGGCATTTTGGACCGGTCCGGAGCCTGGTCAGGGCGCCACAGGCCGCTGGATCCACTTTGGAGGGGTCCTCCAATGACAAAAAATGTTCGCCTCACCAAGGGCTTTCATTTGATACCAAACTTGAAAACTTTTCAAAAACTCGATTTTGGACCGGTCCGGACCCTGGTCACGGCGCCACAGACCGCTGGGTCCACTTTGGAGGGGTCCTCCGATGACAAAAAATGTTCGCCTCACCAAGGGCTTTCATTTGATAGCAAACTTGGAAATTTATTTAAAAAACCGATTTTTGACCAGTCCGGACCCTGGTCAGGGCGCCACAGGCCGCTGGGTCCACTTTGGAGGGGTCCTCCAATGACAAAAAATGTTCGCCTCACCAAGGGCTTTCATTTGATACCAAACTTAGCCACTTTTGGAAAATTCGATTTTTGGGCATTTTGGACCGGTCCGGAGCCTGGTCAGGGCGCCACAGGCCGCTGGATCCACTTTGGAGGGGTCCTCCAATGACAAAAAATGTTCGCCTCACCAAGGGCTTTCATTTGATACCAGACTTGGCCACTTTTGGAAAAATCGATTTTTGGCCATTTTGGACCGGTCCGGACCCTGGTCAGGGCGCCACAGGCCGCTGGGTCCACTTTGGAGGGGTCCTCCAATGACTAAAAATATTCGGCTCACCAAGGGCTTTCATTTGATACCAAACTTGGTCACTTTTGGAAAAATCGATTTTTGGCCATTTTGGACCCGGTCCCCGGTCCGGACCCCTGGCCAGGGCGCCACACGGGTCCGGGCGAAACCTACTATAGCCTATGCTGTAGTGCTCCCACACCCCAACCCAAACCCCAAATAAGAGAGTCCTGCTCACTGTAGATATCTGTAGAAGAGGTTAAAGTTGGAGTTGCGACACGGTAGGGCCCACCATCATCAGGGTGCCCCCCAGCCACATGGATAGGTCCTAGAGCGAAACTAATGGGCCATTTAGATTCACCATATAGGGGTTCCTATTCGAATACGAAACCTCAGCCCAGCAGCTCTTATGTATATATAGGGCTGCCTACTCCGTAGGCCCAGACCCCCCCCCCATTTACACGTTAACTTTTGACCCCTGGCCAGGGCGCCACAGAAGACCTGCCGACATCTAATATAGCCTATGCAGTAGTCCACCCTTGGGTCATGCCAAAACCCCAATATGAGAGCCCGGCTTCGCTCGCTCCGATCTATTTCGAAGTGCAATTATTTTCGGACTTAGTTTTTTTCGGGGGTCACCTGGGGGGTCCCCACCGGGGGGGGGGGCCATCTGGGGGGGTCCGGGAACCGCGGAAAGTAATCTCCCCAGAATTGCGGAACTTTTTGTACAAAAAAACCTAAAATAGTACGGCTCTGAAGGGTCTTCCGACCTGCACCCCTGGGGGGAAAAATGGAGAGAAACGCGACCTGCGCGGGGGGCCAATTTTCATATCTCAAGATCTACCCGGCCGATCCGGCTGAAATTTTCACAGCATGTACCCCTGCCCACAGGCTCTTCACACACCAAGTTTGAGCCCGATCGGTCCACTCCTCCGCTGGCCACAGGCCAAACAATGTCCAGATTATACACATTGCGTCAAATTTTCCCTATTCTAGGGGGAGCGCTAACGCGCTCCCCCTAATAACCCTTATTTTTAGGCCTGAAAAGCTAGCTAAGCGCAGTAAAAATGGGGTCAAAAAATTTTTTGTCTCCGATTTTGCCGAAAAGGTGCTTATAGGAGTTACTTGACCTGCTGAATCCGAATATGAAATCCGTTTTTCGATATTACGCTTCCTTCGTGCAGTATGCGCTTACAACTGTCTTGAAGCTTTTTGGAGCGATCGCCATCCATACTTCGGGAAATCAATCTAGCATTTCTAAGCTTTGGAGCGATGTTTAGTAATCTAGCTTTCTGCACATCTTGGTACACTCACTGGCCTATAATGCGCAAAGTTTCAGCCGATTCTGCCACAGTACTTTGGAGTAATTGACTCACATCTTCGAAATGGCACCAAATAACAGCTACAATATCGATAATGTAATCTAGCACTGCGAACGCAGGGATTAACGAAATCACGTTATTTTCACTCAAGTTAAGCCAGATACTTGGAGTATTAATTGGAGTAAAATTGGGTTCATTTGGTAAACCGCAGCTCATTAGACGTTAGTTAACCTCCACCCGTATAGACCTACAACACCCAATTTTTCGCAAGTTGATTGTATCTCACAGAAAAGTATACATTGATCTAAGGATTATTTTACACGATATCAAAGCACTATATGTCAGAACTATTTCTGGAAAATTTGGGTACCGTACCTTGCGCATAGCGATCAGGGGCCGATTTCATCATTAGTCACAAGTTCACAAGCCACAACTTGTGAACTTGTGACTTGTGGCCACAAGTTGTCCCAAATTGGGTTTCATCAAACTTTGCTGGCAACTTGTGGCCACAAGTCACAAGCCACAAGTAAATAACAGGCAAGCTCGCTGAAATGACGTCAGAGCTCACAAGTTGAGCGAAGCACTTGTGGGCAAGGAAGAGGAACGCAAGAAGACATCAGGAAACAAAATTAACACTTTGAAAGTCCTCGGTTCTGCAGTAAAACGATATAAGTAATAAATAATTAATAAAACCGAGAAAATTAACAAAATTAATGAAACAAAAAGTGGACTGAATTTAAAAATAATACAAGAGTCTTAACGCATAGAAAAATTATAAACTAAAGTTATCTAAAGGTGCGTTAAAAATACATTTCTAACAAGAAAAATTGTGTAATGTTAGAAAATATTTGTGATGTAGAAAGTTCAATAAAATTCAGTGTATCTGATTCGTTTATTGTTTTGAAGTTCAGAAAGTTTAATTATAGCGCAATACGAATGAAAATTGATTTTATATTATTTTTTAATTAATTATTATTTGAATGCCACAAGTGATGCTTCGACTGGTGGGGATTTGCAATTGTCTGCAGGGACTTGTGAACTTGTGACTTGTGGCTTGTGGTTTGATGAAACTGAAACTGGAAAATCAACTTGTGGTGTACTTGCCATAGGCAGGGACTCTGCTTGTGACTTGTGACTTGTGACTAATCGTTGATGAAACCGAATTTGCTTGTGGCTTGTGAACTTGTGACTAATGATGAAATAGGCCCCAGGGAGAGGCGAAGTTTGTGTATGTGTCATGTCGAGCTTTGGACCGACAGCACCAAATTCTGATGGCTCCACAGCACGCTACGCTGCACGGAATTCTTTCAAACTTTAAACTATTTTACACTAAACCTAATACTATTATGTGGCAAAAGACTAGCTAGCTTTTCCAACATTGAACTTTTAGTGTTATTCGTAGCCCCCCCTTAAGTGAGGTACTTTTCGCGTGCGAGTCAAAAGACAGTGCCTCAACCGCGGAAAATTTTAAAATAGGGCAAAATATAGGGATTTTACCACAAAAATATAGGGCGAAATATAGGGATACTTTATTCATGTCACAACCGAGCTTCTAGCCACAAGGCATGGTTTTTCAGGTATTTTCAGATTCGTAAAATTATCGGTTGTATACAGTTTTTCGACAAGTTATATTTCAGCAAAATTAGCGGTCACAACGAAAATTTAAAGTTTTTGAAATTTTCCGAAAATTCCAAAAATTTCCTTCCACAACAAATCAGGGATGTACCTGGTCCCGGTGGTCATGCCCCGGTCTCGAGCTCCCGGTCGGGCCAAAATTTAGTGACATCTTTTATGTCGGATATATTTTGACCAAAATTTTTAAATTTCGAACCACAAAAATTCGGTAAATTACATACACTAGATTAGAATTACATTATAATTAGATGTACACATTAGAAATCGTAAGATTTCTCACGGATTTGAAGGAAAAAACAGGAGCGTCTGTATTTTTCATTGCATTGCGTTTGTTTTCTTCAATCACAAAATCTGAATTTTTCAAAAAATTTGAATTTGGACCACAAATTTTAGGCCTTGACCCAATCACGGCCAGGATAAGATCCCAGCCCCAAGCCTGGTGCGTAGCTCTGCTTAAAACTGCAGCTAAAGGTAAAGGGCTGGGCGCACCAGAAAACCCCTATAGACAAAGTTTTGAGAGGCCAGGTAAAACCTACTATGGACCTCCAGGAAGCGGTTTCCGACTTGACCCCCCGACGGCAAAGTGGAACCAGCCCAGCAAGATGGGTGGGTCTGACGGTAAAACTGACTGCGGGAATCGATTCTCCGTGCCAGAAAATCATTGTATGGAAGATTTGAGCTTTCAAAGTTAAATAGATAGCGAGAAATTTCGATTTTTCATTTTTCGAATTTTCGCCATTTTTGACGGGCCACTGTGGTCGCTAGGGAAGTGATAGAGAAACGCAACCTGGACCGTTAGTTAGTTCAATATATGTAATTTCTGAATATAAAAAGAAATCAGCTCCAGCTCGTAACGTTCGACCTGAGCGACGACCACAAAAATGGTCACTTTTCGCTATGAGCCGACTTTGCAGCGCCGCTGCGGCGCTGTGGCGCAGCTGCGGCGCAAAAAAGTTGTGATTCTTAAATTCTTTAGAGGGTACTACTAGACCCCATAGCCCTTTAGGTTGGCCCACCGCTGCAGATCACGTGAAAGCGGCGAACATTATGTACAATACAACCATCAAATAGGAGAAACCGGAAAAAAAACATCGCCGCCATAACCGGTCCGGGGCGCAACTTTTTAACGGTAAGTGATACGGGGCTGAAACTTCACAGACATACTAAACTCGATGTGCTCTACAATTTGCGCATGAAATCTGCGCAGGATCTGCGCAGGATTTTGCGCAGCTTCTGCGCAGCTTATTTTACACTGTCTCCAGCCACTTTTCACACATATTATAGCAGGGTATTTTTTACAGGGGGGGGGCCCGAAATTGACCTTCCCCCCCGAAAATGCCTGCCCCCCCCGAAATCGCCCCCCCCCCCGGGATTTTGGTCTGCCCCCTTAATGAGGTCTACATTTTTTCCAAAAATGGTCAAATTTTCAAAAATTTTCCGGCTTCGCCGGAGATTTTTTCGTAAAAATGGCTATTTATACCTTAAATCCTGGTATTTTTGAGAACTTTTTGTGTTTCACCATGCAAAATACGCCAAAAAATACCATTTTTGGCTCATTTTTGCAAAAAATCTTCCCCCCCCCCGGGCCCGGGGGGGGCCCCCCGGGAAGCACCCCCCGGAAAAAAATCCCTAAAAAATACCCTGATTATAGGGGTCGCTGCCGCGACCCCTATGATATACTTTCAGTAGTAGCTCGACCTGGGCGAAGCGATTTTGAAAATTTTCGCAGACCGATTATTCCTAGTCAAGATTAAATTTACGTATGCGAATTTTCAATTTTCAAAAATTTTGGCTGCAGAAACGTATTCCTAATTTTCCAAGGATTTAGGTTTGGTTTAACGTATGTCGGAACACATGTCCGACTCGGAATTGCATACCACATTTGAATGAGTTGAGTGGAGACATTTAGTTACTAAAGGTTTAGGGCATCCACGAGGCCTATAAAATCGAGAGCACTGCCCCAGCCGTAAGTTGCACATCGCCCGAAAGCCCAAGACTTGCTGCTTCTTTTGCTACAAACCACTTAGGCAGCTGTAGCATATTATTTTGAAAAGATTTTAGTAAAATCAACAAGAACTGCCATCTTCTTAAATTTAAAATAGGTTTAACTTGAGTTAAATTTAATATGTAACTAATAAAATTTCAAATTAAATATACATATATATATATAGAAAGCATATATAAACGAAAAGAGCTCTAATAAAAAGCTGCTTATATGCATCTGCATTTAAAAGACAATGCGCCGCAGGCAAAATTTTTTTGAATATTTAAAAATTAACCTCAAGTGTTAACGCAAAAACGTTTACATATATATATACTTTTGTAAAGGTAGAAATTTAACAGTTTGTCCTAAAAATAGGGGAAAATAGGGCGATTTCACTCAATATAGGGAAAAATAGGGAAAAAATAGGAATATAGGGATAGTTGAAGCCCTGAAAAGAGTAGAGTTAAAATTTTTTAACTATATTAACCCTGCAGGCAAGTTAAAATGAACTGTTTAACTCTTCTAACCCTGTGCGCAAAAAGGATAGAGTTAATGTTAACTCTTCTAACTCGCTGCGCCAAAAGGCCCTGATAAAACTAAATAAGGCAAACTCAACACACAATTTCCACAACAATTTTGTACATATGTACCTTCATTGAGCTGCTGAGCCAACGCTTTCTGTCTCGCAGCCAACTTCGCCTGCTCCTTGGCCTCCTTTTCCCGGCGTCGCTGTTTCAGGGTTTTCCCCTTACGCCGTTTTCGTCGACTATCATCTTCGGATTCCGAGTCAGATATCACCAGATTTCCTTCTAGAGCCTCTAAAATTTTGTAAAAACCGATCAAATTCTTTATGAAAAATGAAGAAAATCTACAAATCAAAAAATGAAACCAAAAAAATAGCTACTGATCCTTCCCAGACAAATTCAAAAGACCAGAGGCTTACCCTCCAGATCGCAGGCGTACTCTGCCGGACGACCCGCAGAAGACATTCTTTCCTTGTGCTTCAAGGCAGCCACATTGAAACTCGTGGGATACGGGACAGGCTCTGATAGCAGAGGCTGACGCTGAAAAAACAAACAAACAAACAAACAAACTCAACAGTCAAAATTGAATACTGTACTTTACATCACCAAAAAGTATTACTGCAATACGTAAACTGTGTTTCCGTTCCCTAGTGTAAAATGTATCAATTCATACGATCATAGGAAATATACACAGAGAATTAGTCTTTTACCATGCGCCATAAAAGCTTAGATGACTGTAGCCCAATGGTAAGAGCATAGATACGCCTTGTAACCAGACTATCAGAGGTTCATTTCCCAACAATGCCAATTTCAATTTCCCTTTTCCTCCAATTCCTCCAGTCTCAATCCTCATCCTATCACAGGAAAAAATATTTGTGTTTTATTTGGATTAAATTTTTGTCCACTTACAGAAGGACCAGCCGCAGCCGACATCAGGCGTTCATTTTCATTGGTCTGCCGCAGCACTGTTGGCATCAGATTTTCTCCACTCTCACTCAGCAGGGTCACCTCCCGGCCTTCAGCCGAGAACTGCAGCTGAATGCCTTTCCCGCACAGTTTGTTGACGGCCTCATTGAAGGCATTCTTTCGACATGACGTCCAATTCTTCCAGGAATCACTGCCCACTACAAATTAAAGCAAAAAAATAATCGCTTTGCCACAGTGATGTGCAAGTATATACAGAGTCTAACCGTGGACTGGACCAATAAAGTTTAAGAATAGCAGAAGAAGGTCAACTACTGGATTAATCCCATACAAAAAAATTGGACTCAACCTTCTGCTATTTTGCTGCTATTCTTAAACATTATTGTGCAGTCCAGAGTCAGTGTTTTTAATTGCAAGAAATATTTATAATCGCATTTTACCCTACCAACCTCCACTCGCTGCGATACATATCAAAATAGAGATTTGACTCCCAAAAAACAAAAATCCTATATATACGTATCTAATTGCATAGGTTTACTAACAAAGAGGAGTATGGGAAAAAGGTTCAAGCCCCCCCCCCCAACCCTGACAAGATATCAGACCTAGCGCCATCAGGGACAGGAAGAGGTAAGGAAAATTTGGCCAAGAGGTACTCAGCTATGATTCAAGAATCAAGCACCCTCAAACATTTCTCAGAGAACCAGCCCCTAACCTTAATGTAAGTCCAATTGTATCTACATAGGTATACAAAAATTGAGCATAATCATTTTCAACGTTTTCTTACAGGCAAACTCCACAGAACAGTTATGAGCCAGTAACGGATCCGCATAAAATTTCTGTTCCAAAACGTTCAGAGTGCCTGCTGGGAGCCACTGCTTGTTCCCATAGTCCACAAAATGAACCATGACAAGGCCGCCACTTTGATCCAGTGACAGGATCTGCGCCCGATACCAAAAGTGATCCTCTGTCCACTGAGCAGCGCAAAAGACACCAGCCTGACGCTAAAAAACAGAACAAACGGAAGGTCGAACAGTTAGACAAAACAAAAGTAAACCTAAAAAACATGGTCTTCCTTCACTGCTGGTAGTGCATTTTGAGTACAGTTCAGTCACCATGAGTTCAGTCCCTTTTTCTTCTTCTTTTCATCCTTATTTCTTCGCTATCATCTTTGCTCAGACAGGACTCCAAAGGTCACAGTCTGTACAAACCATAGGTCATAGGTT
Source organism: Trissonchulus latispiculum (assembly GCA_030248195.1). Classification (NCBI taxonomy): domain Eukaryota; kingdom Metazoa; phylum Nematoda; class Enoplea; order Enoplida; family Ironidae; genus Trissonchulus; species Trissonchulus latispiculum. The sequence goes on from JASAND010018638.1 coordinate 78,553, forward strand.
TGCATGGAGAGATTTTAAATAGTGTCTCTGGGCTTATTATAAAGGGCACAAACACCCTTCCTCCTCAGAAAGGTGGTGCCCCTTTTGGCACAACATTTTGCACTGAAAAAACGCTCAGGATGTTAAATGTCCAAAATTTGTTCCAGCTTCACCGGAAAATTTTACTCGTTTTCTACTGTCACAGGTGCTAAAATGCATGTCTAATTTTATTCCAAGCATTAAATATTTTCACTGAAATTAGGGCTTAAAAACTAGCTACGATTAGACAAACACATACGTAGACTACGTAATGGTGACAATGTTCGTAAGTCATAGGTTCTACCTTAAGCTCCTAAAAAGCAGCCTAGTTGGAGTCCAAGATAATATAAACTTAGTCATATCACTAAACTTTCGTCTTAGCTGGCACTCAAAATCTTAGCAAGACTTTTCTCGAAAGACTGATTCAGAGAATTGTCAAACATAACGAATGGATTTTATGGCTTTTGCACTTTTTATGAAAAGTGACTAAGATCATTGCTGCCAAAACCTATGAATCAGTTAATAAGTTTTGCTAACTTCAAAGGGTTTCTCTTTAAATTGTGCAATATCCTGCGGAAATTGCACCATCGTCACTGACTAAGCAAACAGCTATATAAGCGCTAGCTTTCCTGCTTTAAGCGGCCAGTCGTCAGTGTTCCCCTTCAGCCAACTTCTGTGTTATATACGAAATGTCATCATATGTATTGCTTTGTATTATAACTAGTCCGTCAATGTAAATTATATGCCTACGCTATGTATATACTTGAACATATTTATGCTGTCTATCATTAAAGAAGTTTGGTTTAAATTATGATTATTGACCCTACTACGATCCATACCCTGCAGTAACAGGTCCAGTTTTGGAATTACTGAATTACTGGGCTACCTTATTACGCTTCCACAAACACTGCGCCGGACCTCGACCTGCTACATTTGGTAGCAGAGCGTGGTTTCTTTCAATTTCTACGTCAACTTTTCTGATATCAACTGGATGCCTCAATCTTGAATTTACTATATACCACTACGACTGCGCCCATCAAAAGTTTGGAAATCATCATCAATCAATATGAGTCCCAATTAACGATGTGATCAATTTTGGACAAAATTTGAAATTTGCTTTGCCAAAACGCCCATCAGCCCCTTATCCATCTACCTGCGTAACTTCGAACGATGTCATAAGAATTTGGAACCAGAATTACTCTGCAGTCATGAAAACAATGAAAATGCTTGGCTGACTACGAAGATTAATTTATTTATGATTTAACCGTATTGTGTATGTCTGTGTATGCCATATGTAACTCCCGGTGTATACCAGGGCCAGAAGTTCAACCTGGTAGTTGGCTACCTATCGCTCAAAACCTTAAAACGTTCGAAATATATTCAGTTCCAAAAAGTGCAGTAAATTGCCAAGAACGATAGAAAATTAAGCAATAATCAAAAATAAATTTTGCGCTTGATCAGAAATTATGATATGTCAAGTTTGGCGAGATTTACAGCGGTGCCCAGGCAAGCATAATTCGGCAATATAAATTTGATAGCAGTGAGTCAAAACTTTAACAGCAGCTAGTTACCTTCGTTGCGGTATTTTAAAAGTTTACAATTTGAATAAAGAAAGGCAAGCTTTAATGAAGTTTGCAAGCAAACGTTTGACTAAAGATGCACAACGAAAAGAATTCCTTTAAGATACGTTTAAATTTTCTACTTTGAGTACTGACGAACCTTATTTTTGGCTAGAGTTAGTCGAAGCTGAAGGCTTCGGTACGGAAAGTGCGCGCGCTGAACTTTTTGAATTTTGCCGTCGGGCATAACCTGTATATATTATTTATAGCCTTCTGATAAGGCTTTGTTGTGCTTTATTGCCTTTTGACAATGCTTGTATTTGTCCTATACCGAAGAGGGTATAGTGACCTCTCTGACCTGGGACGACTGACTGTCCCATGAAGGTTTGATGTTTAGTTTCCTATAGCTTATGAAACTTGGTGGCCACAGCCGATGTGGTGATGCGAGGTCGTCAGATGCAGATCATGAGTAAATATTTTGAGATACCCAGGATACAGCTTTCTGAGAAGCTGAAGATATCAATTCTACTGTGCATCTAAATTGTGTACTTTGGAAAATGCACCGCAGAGCTAATAGATTTGCTTTGCTTTGAAAAAGTTGACAACGTGTAGAGTGCTCTGTATCAAAAAATAGCTACAAACTTGCAAATTCTAAAAATAAAAAACTTCTGATGAATTATTCATAACTGTGCTGTACTGTTGTACCAAGTTACACGTAAAAGATCCTAAATCTGTGAAAATAGAATAAGTATTCTCGTATTTATACTGAACTCTGCTAAGCTACAAAACTGTTAATAAGCTGCAAAACTGCTAAGCATTCGTAGTGTACATTTGTGCTGCCAGCCTTTAGGCTTCATTTAATGGTTCTGAAGGAATGCAGAATTTGCAAACTTGTTTTGCTGCAACATTAGGAAAATCAATTAACAACTCATGTTGCCATCACAGGGCCCAGTTACAGTATTGAGTCAGCAAATTCACGCACTTGCAAAAGGTATATGTTGATTGAAGTTTTGCAAGGTTTTGGAAAAACAATAAGCTGCTAGTGTGCCAAGAGTTAAACTTTATTGGTTTCTATTTACATACGCAAAGAATAAGAAGCGCGTGCAAAACAACGCCATATAGACGGAAGTAAATTACCAACTAGTAGTCAAATTATACATATTGCAGTGAATTAAATATCAAAGTTGTAACATGTAAACGGGCAAATAAACGCAGGCAAGAACACTTATATATAAAATAAAATATGAAATGCAAACAAGCACAACTGCTCCTTTTTGACATTCTATAATAATCGCTGGAAATTTTGAATTCTTAACTAAATAAAATATCATCTCTTGGGAAGAATTAGAATAGCTTGATTTTTAAATTATGTATTTCTTGCTACACAGCTAACTGAATTAACTTGCTAGCGTCATGTACAAATATTATGCTAAGTGTGTATTTCGAATCAGGAGTTTCGACTTTTGAAGGGGTGAATGATGTCACAGGTGCTAAAATGCATTTCTAATTTTATTCCAAGCATTAAATATTTTCACTGAAATTAGGGCTTAAAAACTAGCTACGATTAGACAAACACATACGTAGACTACGTAATGGTGACAATGTTCGTAAGTCATAGGTTCTACCTTAAGCTCCTAAAAAGCAGCCTAGTTGGAGTCCAAGATAATATAAACTTAGTCATATCACTAAACTTTCGTCTTAGCTGGCACTCAAAATCTTAGCAAGACTTTTCTCGAAAGACTGATTCAGAGAATTGTCAAACATAACGAATGGATTTTATGGCTTTTGCACTTTTTATGAAAAGTGACTAAGATCATTGCTGCCAAAACCTATGAATCAGTTAATAAGTTTTGCTAACTTCAAAGGGTTTCTCTTTAAATTGTGCAGTATCCTGCGGAAATTGCACCATCGTCACTGACTAAGCAAACAGCTATATAAGCGCTAGCTTTCCTGCTTTAAGCGGCCAGTCGTCAGTGTTCCCCTTCAGCCAACTTCTGTGTTATATACGAAATGTCATCATATGTATTGCTTTGTATTATAACTAGTCCGTCAATGTAAATTATATGCCTACGCTATGTATATACAAGTAGGAAAAATGCTCCTTGCAGTCGCATGAAAAAGTTAATATGAGCTATGATGGTCAACATTTAAATGTGTCAAGGACAAGATTTAAAATGTTTAATATGAGCCAACATCTAAATAAGTAGAGGACAAGATGTAAACGGCTAATATGAGCCGCTACGTTTCTCTTGGGCTCATATTGACGCTCATTTAGCTTTTGCTTACTTTTAATCCAACACTGAAATGGCTTGCATGAATAACGACGCATAAACATTAATTTTGCAAAGCTGTACGTAAATGTTTTCCTCTCCACCGCTACATCCAAGTACACATTTAAGGCCACCATATAAGTCAACAAAACGAAACCGAAGTCCAATCTAATGAAGAAACGAAAATGTGGAACTTACACATGTTGTGAAATCTTGAGAAATCACATTTGAAGTTATCATCGCAATCATCACATTAATTCAATATTCCCAAGCCAATCAAATCGTTTATAAACACTGATGCTTATATGCCAACCGTAAACTGTAGATATGTTTGCCATTTTAGTCGCGTCAATATGAGCCCAAGAGAAACGTAGCGGCTCATATTAGCCGTTTACATCTTGTCCTCTACTTATTTAGATGTTGGCTCATATTAAACATTTTAAATCTTGTCCTTGACACATTTAAATGTTGACCATCATAGCTCATATTAACTTTTTCATGCGACTGCAAGGAGCATTTTTCCTACTTGTCCTCCGTCTAGTTTTTGGGAACGCTGCCATAACTGTGGTAGCAGCAATCACAAATTCCGTGTATGCAAGATTTCAGCCTTTCAGCTATCTCCAGTAGCTTGAACCAGGACCTGGTTCAACTCTGAACCAGTCGAACCAGATCTGGCCAGCCATGGGTCGGATCAGCAAAGTAACACCACCAGTGAATTCCCCGTGCCCAATAACCTTTGTATGCAAGATTTCAGCCTTTCAGCTATCTCCAGTAGCTTGAACCAGGAACTGGTTCAACTTTGAACCAGTTGAACCAGATTTGGCCAGCCATGGGTCGGATCACCAAAGTAACACCACCAGTGAATTCCCCATGCCCAATAACCTTTGTATGCAAGATTTCAGCCTTTCAGCTATCTCCAGTAGCTTGAACCAGGAACCGGTTCAACTTTGAACCAGTTGAACCAGATCTGGCCAGCCATGGGTCAGATCACCAAAGTTACACCACCAGGGAATTCCCCTTGCCCAATAACCTTTGTATGCAAAATTTCAGCCTTCTAGCTATCTCCAGTAGCTTGAACCAGGAACTGGTTCAACCTTGAACCAGTTGAACCAGATCTGGCCAGCCATGGGTTGAATCACCAAAGTTACGCCACCAGTGAATTCCCCATGCCCAGTAACCTTTGTATGCAAAATTTTAGCCTTCCAACTATCTCCAATAGCTTGAACCAGGAACTGGTTCAACTTTTAACCAGTTGAACCAATCTGCCCAGGCGTAGGTCGGATCACCAAAGTAACACCACCAGTGAATTCCCCATGCCCAATAACCTTTGTATGCAAAATTTCAGCCTTCCAACTATCTCCAGTAGCTTGAACCAGGAACTGGTTCAACTTTGAACCAGTTGAACCAGATCTGGCCACGCATGGGTCGGATCACCAAAGTAACACCACCAGTGAATTCCCCATGCCCAATAACCTTTATATGCAAAATTTCAGCCTTCCAACTATCTCCAGTAGCTTGAACCAGGAACTGGTTCAATTTTGAACCAGTTGAACCAGATCTGGCCAGCCATGGGTCGGATCACCACAGTTGCACCACCAGTGAATTCCCCATGCCCAATAACCTTTGTATGCAAAATTTCAGCCTTCCAACTATCTCCAGTAGCTTGAACCAGGAACTGGTTCAACTTTGAACCAGTTGAACCAGATCTGGCCAGGCATGGGTCGGATCACCAAAGTAACACCACCAGTGAATTCCCCATGCCCAATAACCTTTGTATGCAAAATTTCAGCCTTCCAACTATCTCCAGTAGCTTGAACCAGGAACTGGTTCAACTTTGAACCAGTTGAACCAGATCTGGCCAGGCATGGGTCGGATCACCAAAGTAACACCACCAGTGAATTCCCCATGCCCAATAACCTTCGTATGCAAAATTTCAGCCTTCCAACTATCTCCAGTAGCTTGAACCAGGAACTGGTTCAACTTTGAACCAGTTGAACCAGATCTGGCCAGGCATTGGTCGGATCACCAAAGTAGCACCACCAGTGAATTCCCCATGCCCAATAACATTTGTATGCAAAATTTCAGCCTTCCAACTATCTCCAGTAGCTTGAACCAGGAACTGGTTCAACTTTGAACCAGTTGAACCAGATCTGGCCAGGCATGGATCGGATCACCAAAGTAACACCACCAGTGAATTCCCCATGCCCAATAACCTTTGTATGCAAAATTTCAGCCTTCCAACTATCTCCAGTAGCTTGAACCAGGAACTGGTTCAACTTTGAACCAGTTGAACCAGATCTGGCCAGGCATGGGTCGGATCACCAAAGTAACACCACCAGTGAATTCCCCATGCCCAATAACCTTTGTATGCAAAATTTCAGCCTTCCAACTATCTCCAGTAGCTTGAACCAGGAACTGGTTCAACTTTGAACCAGTTGAACCAGATCTGGCCAGGCATGGGTCGGATCACCAAAGTAACACCACCAGTGAATTCCCCATGCCCAATAACCTTTGTATGCAAAATTTCAGCCTTCCAACTATCTCCAGTAGCTTGAACCAGGAACTGGTTCAACTTTGAACCAGTTGAACCAGATCTGGCCAGGCATGGATCGGATCACCAAAGTAACACCACCAGTGAATTCCCCATGCCCAATAACCTTTGTATGCAAAATTTCAGCCTTCCAACTATCTCCAGTAGCTTGAACCAGGAACTGGTTCAATTTTGAACCAGTTGAACCAGATCTGGCCAGGCATGGGTCGGATCACCAAAGTAACACCACCAGTGAATTCCCCATGCCCAATAACCTTTGTATGCAAAATTTCAGCCTTCTAGCTATCTTCAGTAGCTTGAACCTGGAACTGGTTCAATTTTGAACCAGTTGAACCAGATGAACCAGGCGAGATACGGTGTCGGCACTATGCTCATCGTGTTCAGCGACCCCGATTTACTCTATATGGGTACCACCCCAAGGCCGAAAAACGCTGTTTTTGCCCGTTTTTAGACTATTTTCAAATTTTCGGACTTAGAAATTTTTCAGCTTGAAGGTGTCCAAAAACGCTATTTTTTCCATTTTTGACCATCTATAAAAATCGAACCAGATTGAAATTCGGGAAAAAAACATAAACTTGCTAAGTACCATTGCCTAGATATTCAAAAAATAGTATAGAAAAATTTTCCCTATGGGCCGTTTGAAAAATCGAGTTAACACAAAATTGACAAAAATCATGCTGAATACAGAGAAAAAAAACCCACTTTCAAACCCGTAAGAGAAAGTCGATTTTTTCAAAGTTCATTTTTTCCGGGCAAGTTTGGTATCATTCGAAAGCTCTCGGCCTGGAGATTTCAAAAATGTAAATATTAGCTCTTAATTCCTTCCCGTTAATTAGTTATGCCTAATTAGCACTTTTCAAAATCCGCAAAGTGCCTTTATAGCTCATATTATGGGGGGCTCTCCGAGCACCCCCATGATTATTTAGGAAGGATGAGCTACCACGCACCAAGACAAACAAATAAAATCAGTGTAGACTAGTCCTCCCACAACAATCCATTATCTCTTCCATAAAATCGTGCCATTCACTAAGGAAACGGGCTCCATTAAATCGGCCAGAAGGCCAAATTTTCAAGTTTCCTTGCGTCTTAAGGCGACAATCCTGTGTTTTTGCCCACCAAATTGACTTTCCATGTATATTAACTAAGTTTTTAATAGTAGATAGTTTTAGTGAAATTTCAAATCTTTTAAGCAACTTTATGGGAGACGACTCTAGAAGAACTAAACAGCCCAGTACAGCAAAGCTGGTGCCGTTTAAAAGCAAAGCAGCTAACAAAATGAACAAAAGTGCAGACAAATGACACAAAAAACAAGAAAAAAACCGAAGCAAGCAATCGTTTACAGATCTGTGCTGCTACAAGATCACCGCACCGTTGCAGCACACTTACAGCATTTTGTCTGACAGTTTCCGGCTTGGCATTCTCAAAGTAGGAACTGGGCGTGAAACCATAGGAAGGTGCAGCGGCTGCAGCAGGCTGTTTGGATAGACTTGAAAAACTGAAACAAAGAAAGTTAAAAACGAACTGTAGGTACGCAGCTTGCTGCTGTGATATCAACATAGGTACAGTTACAGTTACGGAGTCTCGTTGCTTCATTACAAAATGCAAATAAGCACCACCTGTATTTACGACGCATACAACGTAAGGTTAAAGAAAGGCGAAATTAATTTTATTCCGAAAAAACAAATTGAACTCCACCATTCCCCTTCCCATATATATTGAAGCGGTTACGAATTTGTACTAGTCACAATCAGCAATAATTAGCAATAGAAAACTTTTACATTAAACTTAAATTCGGTCGTCAAAATTAAAAACCCAGTGTTTTTGTCACAATAAATTCGTAAGCCTTTTGTTGTCTATCCAATTAAATTAAAAGCTGAAAATTCAATTCAAATTTTCTGCTCGCTCACCCATTGGTACCAGCAAATAGTGACGTAGGTGGAGCGCCCAGCGGCAGTTTGTTCCGCTTGGCGCCGCGGGCTTTCGGCTTGGCCGGGTTCTGCGGCTGAGGCTGCGGCTGCTGTGGCGCCAGACTGGGCACCACAGGAGCCCCTGCCGCGCCGCCGGTAGCCTGAAAACTGCTCAAGGCCCGAGCCTGAGCACGCTGCAACTCTTTGGCCTGTTCCAGCCTCTTTCGCTCCCGCAGAGTGGGCTCGTTGGTTTTCATCGGAATTCGTCCATCATCACTTTCCTCGTCATCATCATCATCGTCAGCATCGGCATCTTTACCGTTTCTGGCGCCGCCGCTAGCACCGGTCAACACCTGAACCGGCAGTCCGATATCTAGAAAAATGAAAGGAGGAAAACATGGCGATCTATTTATGGAACCGCAAGGGATGCAGTTGATGATAAGGTACATAGCAATGATAAAAATATCACATTCACAGTCAAGTGAGTTCAGAAGCGGACGCAAAAAATCATGATTATTAAAAATTCAATTAATGCATTTTATTTATGACTAATTCAGTTTGTATTTTTAGTTGTTAAATAATGTTTTAATTCTTATTTCCTGTGCAACCAACTGTTAGTAGTGCATTCCGAAGGCGGACCCAAGTGAAAACAGGCTCAACAATTTCAGGACCATCACCATCCTTCCCCCACGGAAAATGTGATTACACAAAAACGTACGTAAGTGTATATCTAGGAAGGAGGAAGTAGGACAAACCCCCTTGTTTTCCCTTCATTATCTGTAAGCTCCCAGCCAGTGCTTGCTTTCGAATCATAACAACAAAGGGGAAGGGAAAAGAAGGACTATCCTCACCTCCATTTGCCGGACGCATCGGTCCCAAAATCTTCGGAGGAGCTACTACCGGGGCCTGTGCTGGTGCAGCAGTAGAGTGACTGTTGTTAGTTCTGGAGGAGCCTAGCGTGCTGCTCAGGGGCATAACGGACGGTCTCAGTACAGGCGCCATACCAGGTGTGGGCAGAAGGGCCGATCGAGAGCCGGCCGGCCCGCCCAGAAGCAGACCTCCTGGAGAGGAGGGGAGCATCGAATGACAGGAGTTGAACACACTAGCCACACTGGCACCGGCCTGATCAAAGGGCGAGCCGCCCGACAAATTGTCAGTACCACCCACAAAAGGAGGCAGCATCTTAGTGGGAGAAAGGCTGCCGGCAGCAGCAGGCGCAGCGGCTGGCAGCGTCACGCTATTGATGCTGGTTGGACTGACGACAAGGCCTCCCTGTAATAGAAAAAGGAATAGGAAATACGTACAAACAAATACTAAATAAATAAACAAACAAAATATGTACCCTATTCTTATACAAACGGCTATACTAAACAATATGAGTACTGCATACAGTTAGTAAGTAAACATCTATCTCAACATTTTCTAGAACGTTTAAAAATTATCATGTTACTCCGAACAAACTGTCAAAATTTCCAACACAAATTTTTTCAATATAGATTCAGCATCATCTCCATACGTAAGTACGTATGTACGCAAGTTAAAGCATCCATCGACATGAATGGCACGCGTGAATTTAAAACTGTCCAGTGCAGATTATTGTCGAAGTCCACAGATAGTAAAAATACTTGGTTGCTTTGGTTGGCTGCTTACTGCTTACCCTTGTACCCTTACCCTTACCCTTACGCTAGCAAGCAGTTATAGTCAACATACCAACTTATCAGCCGTGGCGGATACAATATCAGTGCCATCTGAAGCCGTCATGGTCAGGTGCCAAGCACAGTCCACTCCCACGGCTGTCGCTTCAATCAGCGCCGTGGACCACTGCGACCGCTGGGCCTGGCTCCAGTCTGCAGAGCCAGGGACTAAAAAAGTGACAACAGTTGGCACTGTACTGTACAGTAAAATCATTTGGATAATGTGCTTTAGTGTGGCGAAGTTTTTTCAGTCAGTCAAACTAGGGTCCTAATTAAGAGTAAAGAGCTTCCATAGGGCTGTGTAAAAACAGCCCAAACATATGTAGTCTCTGAAAGTATGCACAAATTGCAGTGGTAACTAATTACCAGGGTTCGGTTTTACAGGGTATTTTTAACTAAGGAGAAAAATGCATTCGTGCATAGTGAAAGCAATGGGCGATAGACTACTGTCAATTTTAGTAATTTGGCATCTGTTACAATGAGGCATCGAGGCCTAACCAACGAGCGATTCACACTAAACAGAGTAGTACAAGTCACAGGCTGATATATACCAGTGGAAATTGCCAATTTCACAGAAGAGCTATTCTCGCTATGGCACATAGTGTGCACGTAGCAAGCCAAACCCAAGCTTAGTGTATCCCCGCCAGTGACTTCTGGCTTTTTCCTCGGCAAAAATTTCCGGGGGGGGGGGGGGGGGGGGGAAGTCTGGGGGGTCCCCCCCCAGGTCTGGGTGGGGGCTCGGATTTCTGGGGGGGGAGAAAAATTTTTAGAAAAATGTCAAAAAACATATATATAAGCGCGCTATATATTTTTTGCTGCTGAGCTAAAAAAATTGACAATTTTTAACTTAAATGTAAGCATAAAATAGCTGAAAATGCTTAAAAATGGGTAAAAGTCCGGCGAAGCCGGAAAAACTTTTCAAAATTTCCCCTCCCTATTTTTCCGGGCACTTTAGGGTTGGGGAGGTTCTGGGGGGGGAAGGCCCGAAGCCTGGGGGGGGGGGGGGCGACCCAAGTCTGGGGGGACGGATTTCTGGGGGCTCCCCCCTATAGGAAAAATCCAGGAATTTAGCAATAAAATGCTTTCAAACCCAGCAGAGTCCACAAAAATTTACCTAATTACACTGCGCCTACCGCTCCTGCTCTGTCACCAGTTACCGCGCCGGGCCGCCCTCAAAACTTGTCCCACACAGACTACCACGAAAACAATTACATACCATTTAGCTGACATCTTTTGGCCAGAGCCGGAACCTCAGTCAAATATGGATCCGTCAAAATAGCGATATCGCCAAAGACTACACGCTTGTACAGTCCCAAATCAATCAGTCGCACCAAAACTTCATCCTCAAAATTCTGCGGCAGATGGACAACGGAAGCTCGATGAAAATTGGAGCTTGTACGAACTATATACTTGGGTCCAATTGAAACCTAGACCAATGCAACATGATACAAATTTACATGGAGGAAAATAACTGCAAAACAATAAACACTCTTGACTCTGGTTCAGAGTTTTTGTAGTGCACAATGCTGCACAGAAGACTGCATACGTATCATAGGGGTCGCGGTAGCGACCCCTATAATATGAGTGAAAATGGTCGAATGACCGTGTAAAACAAGGCTGCGCAGAAGCTGCGCAGATTCCTGCGCAGATTATGTGCGCAAAAAATTGTACGTGTCGAGTTTAGTATGTGTGCGAAGTTTCATCCCCGTACCACTTTCCGTTAAAAAGTTATGCCAAAAATCGCTTACGAGAGTGATGTTTTTTTCCGGTTCTCCGCTTTGACGTCTGGTAAGGGGGTGGTTTTGTAGCTTTAATAACAACAGATAGAAAAATTTTTGCCTATGAAAACCATATATATTCTTGGAGTACGTACGCAACGAAAATAAGCCGATAGGCTAGTTTTTATGCCTCCCAGAGCCGGAAAAAATTTTTGGCGGGGGGCCAAAATCGGCCAAAACGCTAAAATGGCCAAAAAGTATGCTTCAAATTCGCCGTAATAAGTCAGACTGGGCTATATATGGGGCAATACTGTCTATATGGCTGAATAGGACAGATATCAGGGTCGTTCAATTGCTATATGATTTTCCGGCCCTGAGCGTAATTTTTGGGTACTGGCCTGCCAAAGTTGGTGAATTTTGGGTCCAACTTTGAACTTGGTTTTTTCGCTTATTTTACGACCTGGAAGGCTCAAATCTTGCATACAAAGGTTTTTGCAGACGAAGAATCGATTCCCGCTATCAATTTTGCTGCCCGACTGACCCAGGTTGCTGGGCTGGTTCCACTTTGCCGTCTGGAGGGTCATGTCGGCAACCGCTACCTGGAGGCCCCTACTACAGTACATTGCAAAGAAAAGGGCCGGTTCACTGACGCCTATGTCGACTTTTCAGTGAAGGTGTAGGCTCTACTTGGCCTCTCAAAACTTTCTCTATAGGGGTTTTCTGGTGCGCCCAGCTCATTTGCGGTGTCCGTTTTGCTGTACAACGCACCCATTTTGCTGGGCTGGCTCCACTTGACCGTCTGAGGGGTCAGGTCGGTAAGGGGTCAGGTGGTCTAAAATGAAAATTTTCAAAAGTGGTCAAATTTGGTACCAAATCAAAGCCCTAAGTGAGGTGAGCAACTTTTGTCATAGAATTGCATGCTCAAAGTGGCTGTAGCATGCTGTGGTGGGGTGGGGTGGGGACTTAGGCGATTTTCGGTAAAAATGCAATTTTTCAAAAGTGGTCAAATTTGGTACCAAATGAAAGCCCTAAGTGAGCTGAGCAACTTTTGTCATAGAATTGCATGCTCAAAGTTGCTGTAGAGTGCTGTTTGTGGGGTGGGGTAGGGACGTAGGCGATTTTCGGTCAAAAATGAAATTTTTCAAAAGTGGTCAAATTTGGTACCAAACCAAAGCCCTAAGTGAGGTGAGCAACTTTTGTCATAGAATTGCTTGCTCAAAGTGGCCGTAGCATGCTGTGGTGGGGTGGGGTGGGGACTTAGGCGATTTTCGGTCAAAAATGAAATTTTTCAAAAGTGGTCAAATTTGGTACCAAATGAAAGTCCTAAGTGAGCTGAGCAACTTTTGTTATAGAATTGCATGCTCAAAGTTGCTGTAGAGTGCTGTTTGTGGGGTGGGGTAGGGACGTAGGCGATTTTCGGTCAAAAATGAAATTTTTCAAAAGTGGTCAAATTTGGTACCAAATCAAAGCCCTAAGTGAGGTGAGCAACTTTTGTCATAGAATTGCTTGCTCAAAGTGGCCGTAGCATGCTGTGGTGGGGTGGGGTGGGGACGTAAGCGATTTTGGGTGAAATATGAAATTTTCCAAAAGTGGTCAAAATAGTATCTGCTTGCGCATGGTGTTCGGAAATATACGTATTATGTTGGTTCTTTTTTGCGCATACATATGTAAAAGAATGGAAAACAAGAACCAAAAATGCTCCTTCGTCGCATGTAAAATACATATGAGTACTCTCAGGCAGGTTGTACAAACACGGAAACTAGCCTGTAAAATGCATATGAGTGGCGTTGAGGTTGTAAATTAAGGACAACAAGTTGCAACGGCTTAACATATGAGCCTGTCCTACAACGAGGCTCATATTGGCGTCACAGTTAAAGAAACATCAGGTCATCATATTAAAGAAAAAACGAATGAATAGACATAACATGTTAACATTGTGGCTTGAAAGAAATGGACAGAACGAAGTGAACTGGGACAGAAAGAGGCGGATGTGGCGTCTATGTCATGGAATCAGCCACCGGCCGACGGAGGCACCTCGCCTACCCAGCTGGATCCTTCTGCTCCAGCTACCGGGCAGAAGTTCTTGCCATTAGGCAGGGCCTACACTGGCTCCAATCCAACGCCCGCTGGTCCTCCACCGAAACCGTTCGAATCTGCACTGACTCTCTGTCTACAGTGCAGCGGTTTGCTTCTGGTCCCAGAACTATGTGCACGCGAACCGAATCGGACATCTGGACCTCTCTCAACTGGCTGTCGTCATTTGGGATCAGCTTCTCCGTGGTCTGGGTGCCCAGCCATTGTGGCATCTACGGCAATGAGCGAGCTGACCATCTAGCCCGCAACGGTGCCCGGATGCGACAGGAAGCGGTTCCTGTCGACTACGACACAGCTGTGGCTGTCACCAGGAGGAAAACTATCTCGGAGTGGTATTCAGGTCTTTCCCATGCACGCTCCAAATCCATCTACCGGGATAAAGGCCCAGTTCCGGCTAAATCGGAAGCTGGTCTCCTGAAATCGGAACGAACTATGCTAACCCAACTGCGATCTGGGAAGTGTCTGCTGCTGGCGCAGTACCGACACCAGGTCAATCCCACCCTCTACCCATCCCCCCTCTGCCCAGACTGTCTCCAGGATGAGGAAACTCTGGAACATCTTCTCCTGGAGTGTCCTGCCAAAGATAATCCCCGGAGGCTCCACCTTGACTGCAGCAATGGATTGGCTGTCCTCTGGGAATCCCCAAGGGGAGTTGTGGACTTCCTAAGGGGTACCGGACGTCTCTAGTCCGGCTATATGGATTCGCTCCGCCAGGCCCCACCGATGATGATGATGATGAAGTGAACTGAGACACCTCATGTTTAACTGTACATGCAAGCGGATGTTTCCCGAAACACCATGGCACCTACTATTTCCGGATGCACTATAGTACACCTACTGTATTCTTGGAACACTATGACACACTACTCTCACATACGTAATGCTTTCCCCACTTGGCTTTGAGTCAGAGCGCAGAGTGGCATGCCGTATAATGCGTATGCACAGTATAATGTCTTAGCGACAAGATGTGTAAAGGACAATTTTGTAAAGAAAGGTTTACGTGCTATTTATATGGAGGTCAAATATCGACAAATTATATTATGAGTTATGACATACGCCAATATGAGCCTCGTTGTAGGACAGGCTCATATGTTAAGCCGTTGCAACTTGTTTTCCTTAATTTACAACCTCAACGCCACTCATATACATATATGCATTTTACAGGTTAGTTTCCGTGTTTGTACAACCTGCCTGAGAGTACTCATATGCATTTTACATGCGACGAAGGAGCATTTTTGGTTCTTGTACATATATACATACATACACATATATAGCTGATTTCTATGCAAAACAACTATATACCATTGAATGAAGTTCTCTGCTTTTAATTCCCAGAATTTTTCGCAGCTACGAATGCACGTTACTGCGAATGTTACTCTCAGCGAACAGTAAGAAGAAGAATACTAGGCAGAAAATCTGACTGCAACAGTGTAGCGCACACTTACAAAAAAATGTCTCAAAAATAACAAAATATATAAATCAACAACATCCTAAACACAATTATTCACATATTAATTATATATACATCTAATTGAATCAGCCTACCTGACTTCTGCTTAGACCGAAACACGCCTGACCGCCGATAGCATAGGAGGTCACCTTCTTCTGGACGTGCAACAAAAGGACCGAATCCTCGTCAAGGTGCAGATAAACCTCATCCGGTCCGTAGGCGTTGACGACTCGACCACGAAACTGGCTCCCACCGGGCCAGCCTGATACAGACGACATTCTCTGCAGCACAGCTCCTTCTTCAACTCCGAACACAATTCATAAACGGTTAACAAACTGGTGTATGTAACAACACGAGAATAATAAACATATATATATAAAGATGGCTAAAACACAGCACACGTCTCAATGAAATCAGTAGATATTATGTATATATGTGAGAAACTTTCTGTTTAAATGAAACATTCGGTACACCGGTCATCTTATCGTCCTGAGCAGCACAAAAATGCGTTTTGAGGGAGTGGCCCCCACCCCAAAAATCCACAGTCGTTACGCCTATGCCCCACAGCTCCCCTCTTTAATCTCCGTTACTCCTACCAGGGACGGCGCAGCGGAGGCATAATAGGTGTACCAGGCTACAGTTTGCCCCCGTGAGACCCTCCCCCCACGAGAAGGCCAGACCCAACTCCCTCCATACCCGACCACATTGACTATATACTCCCCCTCCCCAAAGGCGAGCTCAAACTCCCTCCCTCCTGAAATGGATTTCAAACAAGAGAATTTTTATAACATTTTTTGAAAAATTGGCTAGAAATAGTTAAAACGCTAAAAAATAGGATTTAAAACGCAATACAAGTAGTTTTTGATTAGATTTATGTCTAAAATAGATTTTATATCGAAAAAGGGCATTATTTTTTAGCTGAAAAAATTGGGTAGTTTTGAGTAAAAATTTCCGATTTCTGGTGACCCCCAAGCCAGATTTTTACTTCTTACTCCCCTTTCCCTAACCAAATCGGTGGTGTGGTACACCTGATTGGAGGGGCACGGGAGAGCCAGGCCCCTCCGCCTCCCTTTAGGATTTGGGTCGGGCCCTTATCAATAAAATATTTTCTATAATAAAAGTTAAAAACCTTTTTTGGGGGAGGTTTGTAGAGGGTCGCGGCGCGGGGGTTTGGGGGAGGTCTAAAAATGAGCCAGCCCCCCAAAATTTCGTGGAAGGGGGTACCCCCAACCCAAATCCGGCTCTTATAAAGATGGGGGGGGCAAAAATTTTGCCTTGGTCCCCCTTATGGTTAGAAAAAATTCTTTGTCTCCGATTTGGATGAGAAGGTGCCCATAGGGTAAATCGAGGTCGCTGATTTCAAAAATCGAATGGAGAGATCGATCCGATCAATCGATCGATGAAAAATTTTTTGCCTCCGATTTTCGCGACTGCGACTTTTCGCGAAAATCGGAGACAAAAATGTTTTGATCGATCGATCGGATCGATCTCTCGAATCCCTTTTTGAAATCAGCGACCTCGATTTACCCTAGGGACACCTTCTCATTCAAATCGGAGACAGAAATTTTTTTTGAACCATAAGGGGAGGGACCAAGGCTAAATTTTTGTTCCCCCCCATCTTTTTTATAAGTGCTCCCAAACATAGGTGTAACGGTGATTTGGGGTGGGGGACTGGGGGAGGCTCCCCCCAACTTATTCTGGGGGGCCCAATCTGGAGACCCCCCAATCCCCCCCAGGACCCCCCCCCCCGCCTCCACCCTCCCCCAATTTTCTATTTTTCTATTTTTATGCCAAAAATCGCATTTTCAGCCGTTTCTAATTTCAAAAAACATTCAACCATGAAGTAATTTTATCATTAGACAGTAGTTGTAAACTCGCAAACTTGTTTGCCAACATGTTTCTATGTCCAAAATAAGGTCCATATTGAGTCAGAAAGTCCATAATACAGGTAAAAGCGTCTATTTCTCGCAATAATAAACACTTTAAGCCAAAAATTTGGACTGTTTTGAAAATTTTAGCAAAATTTACACTAAAAATACCCAAAATTTGGCCAATTTTGACTAACCCCAGTTGGGGGGGACGTCACCCCCAAAAGTTTTGGGGGAGGGTTGAAAAAAGGGCTGGGCTGGGGCTGGGGGGCTACTTTGTCTGTCTTCCTCTTTCATCAAACACGATCAAGTCCACTATCTCCATTCAAATTTTTACCAAACTAAACTGCCAAAGGTGTCTGCTCTCCTACTTTGACAGATGAAATGACACAAACCAGATTAGTGATTACCTAATTTTGTGTTGAAAAATTTCGCTCAAAAAACTGGATTCTATTAAAATAATGTTTAGTTGGTTAATTGGTTTGGTTACATAGCGTTAAGCTAAGTAAGGTGGTAACACTTTGTGAATGCTCAATGTTCGCTCACATATTTTTTTCCAATCTACTTTCATTCCCTATTTTTACATGGGAAAAGCAAAAGTTCTGCAAACTATTGGTATTTCTACTCGGTCATTCTGTCACCTGTTTTTAATATTACTAATGTTACTAATCGAATAAAAATTTAAGGTGCTGGTACCCTTTTGTGCAGTGCTTTTGTGGTGATTTTTTTGAAACGCTAAAACTTTCGCAATTTTGGGAGTTGGAAAGAGCTTTATGCATCATTTTAAAGCTTATAATCTGTACATTCACATTAGCTTACAAAACGAGCAAAATTAGCAGAAAATAGAAAAGATTTTCTGACATGCTGGCATCTGACCGGCTGCATATAGACCAAAAATTTTTGAACATCCATTTCTCAAAAGGGTAGAATCGGCCAAAATTTTTTCTTATGCCATGATATGAAGGACATGTGGGCCGAGGGACATTTTTTGGATTTGGCTCAAAAAACCCCAATACTCCAGAAAATGCGGAAAATGTGCGGTGACACGAAATTTCGCAATTTTGTATTCTGTTTTCTGTTTTAGCTCAAACCAAGAAAGGTCCCTCTACAGTAGTGCGAGTTATTCCACCAAAAATCACGCGAATCCATTAGGTAGCTTTTGAGAAATCGATGTTCAAAGCAAAATAATAGCAGTTTCGCTAAAATAGTTTTTCGGCGAATTCTCTAGCCTAAAGCAACGAACTCCAGCCAGTAGGCATTGATAAAATGCGCAATTGGACGATGTATTGATTGAGTATAGATAAGCTGAAATTGTCCTTAAGATTTGGCAGCAACTTTGAAAAAACCGATTTCTTCAAAAATGGCCATTTTTTGACCCCAAAAATAGTTTTTGGCTTGTATTGCCTTAACCACATGAGATAGCTCAAGGGTTGTAAAAGCAAAAATGTTCATTTTGATGCCCTCTTTCCAGCCATATGTAATGGAATTAGTAAAACGTGATGCGAAAATTAACCAAAAAATAGTCTCAACTAGTTTACCAGCGAAGAAGAAGAAGTCTTATGCCATGGATTCGCTAAGAAAATCATCCATCATCAATACGGAATGTGGTTAATAAGATAATGTCCAAGCATTATTGTATTGATTTTTCAGTGTATGCTTAGCCAGAGTTGTCTAGTACTCAAAATTAAGGGAAATTCTTAAGGTGGCGCTTCCATTACCTGGAAAACGGCTATTAAAAATTAACCCTTGGATGGATTTGACTGAAACTCGTTAGAAATGTGCATCAGGGTGCCCTGCATCTTTTAAGACCATACTTAGGCGTGACAATTGAGGCAGTCTCCAGTGGGAACCAAAGATGTGTTAAAACCACAAGTTTTTACTTTTACCACGTTGTTGTGGCTATAGAATAGCGTAAAACTGCAAACATCATGTTGAAACGTTGTGAATATCTTGCCCATTATGCCAACTCTCATTTACAAGCCACTACTAGAGCATTTTCCAAACAATCTCTCAAATTTTAGTAAAAATTTTTCGATTTTTAGCAGAAATTTGCCGATTTTTAAAAAATCTTAAAAACACTCAAATTATGCATATAAACAGCTGAAAATTTTTTCAAGCGAGGGGCCCAACACCCCTAAGGGAGGGGCCCAAATCACAAAGAGGGGGACCGCGGCCCCGTGCCCCCCCCCGTGGCGGCCTGGCTCTCCCACTGCCAATGGTAAACCTATGGTCAAATCAAATGTCAAAGCAAAGCTTTCTTCCACGTCGAAAGCTAAAGAGCCAGAGCTTAGCTAGATAGCCACAGCAATCCGTGCTCAAATTAGTTAAATTTAGTTTTCTTTTAAAATTTCTCGGAGCACACTTAACTACAAGGACTAAGATTTCGCAACCTTGTTGAGAAAATTACAATGCAGTGGCACTTTTTTCAGTTTTTGGAAATATGCGTCAGCGTTGGAGAAATAAGACCCTGAAAATTTGAAACTTAAATTTTGATCTCAACATAGCCTTAAATTAAAAAAGAAGAAAAGTGCCACTGCATTCGGTCAATGTTTATCATTCCACGAAATTTGAATTGTTTTCATTCAGCCGTAGTGAATGTGATCGTTTTGAAAATCTCAACTTTTCTCTTCTGTGTAGGTCGCAAGCCAAGCAGTTGAACCTTCAATATGGAGTCGCAGCTGGCATTTAGCTACCACTAGTATTCCAGAAAATTTGAAGCCGTTTGGTTTACAAATGAACTCAGGAAAGTCGTTCCCGGTAATGGAAGCGCCCCCTTAAATAGGGTCCAAGGTTTGCACTCGATTAGGTCAGAAATCTTAGTCCCAATGATGATTTTAAGTGTAATTAAGTTTAAATATTGTTTAATCTACTAACAATATTAATCTAGAAGTCGTAAACGAAGGGTTAATTCGGTCACCTATTCCCTAATAACCGGAGTTGTCACTCCACTCGACCTTAAACGGTAGTATCGTGATAAATCTTAAAGATAATCAGTGAGTTGTTACTCCCCACGAAGAAAAATATTGACATTTTGACTAATCTCTAGCATATCAATGAGTTATCACTCATAACAGGAATCAAGAATGACCTTTTCACCACCTTATGCGTTTATTATTGGCTGAACATAAATTAGCAGAAAATTACCAACCAATAATATGGAGTTTATGTACCTAACAGGACGAAAATTAGTCGTAAAATTGCCCATAAAACGAAGAATTGCACTAAAAATAGTAAATATTGGAAGATGGTTTAATTCTAGGTATTAAATAGCTAAGTACGTAGTTAGATAGGGTTAATTAGTGATAATTATTACTAATTAGGTGATAATTAGTTAATTTTGGCAATTTTGGTCCGAAACATGACTTGGGCTTATATGAAAGAGAATTTGACACTGACTCTAAAAATCCAAACCCGACCTTTTAACTCCCAAAATTAAGAAAGTTATAAGTATAAATGTTTTTTAACAAGATTACATTTTTGGTTCGTAATCTTAACACTCCAAAAAGGAGTGTTCTAAAAAGGTATTTGTTTTGGTTTGACTTAAGTCAAACCTTTTTCCTTCTCCTTTTCTTTTCTTCCTTCTGTTGGGCCTCTTTCTTCTAGGGCCCAACAGTTGTCTTCCCCTTGAACTTTTGGCCGAAGACAAAGCCAACAAGGAGGAAAAGAAAATTTAATATAGTTTCGGCCCAAGTCATTACAGAAGGGGCCGTTGCCCTTTATTAATAATAAAATCCTAATAAAAAGTAGGTAGATAGACGTACGTATGTATATATATGTTAATTATGTAATTTGTAATTTCTTGAAAATTATGCAATTTACACAACAATTAGTTAAAGTTCTGAAATTTTGTAATATTGTCCCTTTGGTTGCGTTTATGTGTTAAAGAAAGTTTTGCAAAATTTTGCTAAAATTCAGGACCCGAAATATATAAAAAAAGGGTCAGTTGGAGGGCAATAATTTTAAAATCTCATTAATTTTGACCCTCAGTGGCCAGTTGGCTCAGCCCGCCGCTGCGCCCCAAGTGCAAAAGGTGGCAAGCTTCTAGAAAGTTCTAGAACTTTCTAGAAGCTTTGCCTTAAAGTCAAAGCAAAAGTCTGCCCCCGAACTTGCTAATGACCTGTCACCAAGCTGTCAGCAAAACTATCAGCTCGGTCTCAAAATTTTCAAATTCAGTCAGTGTTCGTTGAGTTGCAGCTGAGAGAGGTTGCTTTCCCCTCCCCTTCGGTGCGTTCTCCAGTGCAATTGTCATTGCATGGGGAATTCAGCGCACCTCCCCTGGTTAGGACGCATAGGGACTTTTTCTCTGACCCACACTGGTCAGAGAAAAAGAGATTGAGTTTTTTAACACGAACACTACCTTTATTTCAGAGGCCTTTTGGGTTTATTATGCCCGGCCAAGCCAGCATTTTTCCCGCCCTTGTGGCCTACTTTTTGGAAGGCCTACGGGCAAATTGTTTATTATATGTGAAGGCCTTTTGGCCATTTTTTAAATATGACTTTTTGAGGCCTTCGGGCCAATTTTTTTCCACATTCTATATGGGCCAATGGGGCCAGTTTTTATGCATTTTTGGGCCTGTGAGCCCAATTCTTTTTATCAGTATATTGGGCCCAAGGCCAGATTTTTAGTTCCATAGCATTTGTGGGCCCTTGAGCCACTTTTTATTTTTACCCTTATTTCATTTTCTTATTATCATTTTATTATTTTAATAAAGGGACAGCTCATGTAAACCCCTCCTGTTCGACGGAGGTCTTGAGAATGGTCCCTGCTTTTGTTTTCTGTTTTTAAAACCGACACCCTCTTACTATCGAGGTTTGCTGACCTCCGCCGCTCTTTTTGTTTCATTCATTTTATCATTTTTGTTTGAATTTTTCGGTCAAGCCACGACCAATACTTTTACCATTTTTATAAGGCCCGTTTGGCCAGTAATTTGGGGTTTTTACAGAATTTATAGAAATTTTACTCCTAAGTCTGAGTTAGAGGGTCCCTTTGCTACGACCCTAGAATACTAAGTTAGTAATAGGTATATTTGCCTCCACAGCCGGCAACTAGGAGTTGCCGGCCATATTGTTTCTTTACGGCTTTGTCAAGCCTCAAAAATCACTGTCCGTATGTTGTTTTATTTCAGCGTTAGGTCGGTGTCTAAATTTGTAGGCGTTCTAAAAGCGGAACTAACTTTAAATCAGCTTTCAAAAACGACTAGTCAGCCTTTAGTTATTAATTATCAAGCATTTCCAGGGGGAATGACCGGCTTTCCCAGTAGTTAGATTAATTATTGTCAGTAGATTTTGTTTTGTAATGATTGCGTGGCAATCATTACTCACGCGGCTTTCCGAAACTTCAAAATTCTACCAAAATTCTACTCAATCGGTCAAGATTCTGCGTAAAAAGTCGAGTTTTAAAACTGTAAAACTCGCATCAAAATCTCAACAAAAATTCTCTAAATTAACAATTAATCCTATTAAAATATGTTAAAATAGTAGCTAAGACGTCAGAATGGTAAATGTATTTAGAACTGGTTTTGTTTGAATTGTTTTATAACCATGTTTGTAGTTAGGATTAGTTAGGCAGTATTTAGCTAAGAAATTGCGTGTTTGAGTATATGTGTCTGTGCGTGTAAATGCGCATGTAGTAGTTCCTGTGATTATGTTTGTAAGTGAAGAATGCTTAGGTAATAAGCAGGAAAGAGGCATACTTGTGGTTCATGTGAATAAATGTACGCAAGATTATGAGTGTGTTTTATAGTACGACCAAAAAATGTGTGTACAAACTTCGACCGTTTATAGTAGAGTAACCTTTGGAGTAAACCTCAACAATGCATATATTTTTAGAATCCTCAGGAACCCGAGATTTTGAAAATCCGGAAAAATCCGGAATTCCGGGTTTCATTCACGGAAAATCTAAATTTTTTAATTTTTAGCCCAATTTTTATCGCAATCAAAAATTTGTTTTCACAATCGAATAGAACCGGTCCCGCTGCATATTTTTGCTTTTACAAGTTTTTCACGAAAATGCACCCAATTCCGGGATTTCGAAATTTTCGGATTTTGAAAATTTTCTCCAATACCCCCAAGATTGGTATCGTTCGAAACCTCTTATCGAGCTGAACAACTTTGCCAATAGAATGAACTCTTGAAAATGCAAGCAATTCCGCGGAATTCGCGAATCC
The DNA here is from genome assembly GCA_030248195.1 of Trissonchulus latispiculum. Classification (NCBI taxonomy): domain Eukaryota; kingdom Metazoa; phylum Nematoda; class Enoplea; order Enoplida; family Ironidae; genus Trissonchulus; species Trissonchulus latispiculum. Next base: position 101,849 of record JASAND010018638.1, read on the forward strand.
CGGATTTTCCGGATTTTAAAAATTTCTCCAATACCCACAATATGGGTATCATTCGAAAGCTCTTGATGAGCTGAACAAATCTTGTAATAGAACCAGCTCACAGAAATGAGCCCAGTTCTCGGAATTCGCTAATAATATCTTCCAAGCTAGAGTGAAATCCGGAATTCGTGAGTTTCGGGAATTGGGTGCATTTTCAGACATTGGTTCTATTACAAGATTTGTTCAACTCATCAAGAGCTTTCGAATGATACCCATATTGTGGGTTATTGGAGAAACTTTTTAAAATCCGGAAAATCCGGTTTTCTCGAATTCCGGGAATTGTGTACATTTTCAAGAGTTCATTCTATTACAAAAGTTTTTCAGCTCGATAAGAGCTTTCGAATGATACCCATCTTGTGGGTATTGGAGAAAATTTTTTAAAATCCGGAAATTTTGAAAACCCGGAATTCCGGAAATTGGGTGCATTCTCCTGAAACACTTGTAAGCGCCAAAATATGCAGCGGGACCAGCTCTATTCCACCGTCAAAACAAAATTTTGATTGCGATAAAAATTGGGCGAAAAACTAAAAATTTTAGATTTTCCGTGAATGAAACCCGGAATTCCGGATTTTCCCGGATTTTCGAAATTTCGGGTTCCTGAGGATTCTAAAAATATATACATTGTTGGGGTTTTCTTCATTGTCTAATCTGATATAAACGGTCAAAGTTTGTACACACATTTTTTGGTCGTACTATAGTCTGAGTGAGACATGGATGTGGCATAAGTGAGTATAATCATTTCTTAATTGGCAGTTTAAGTGTTGGCATAAATGTTGCATATGTGTAGTATAAGTGGTCCTTAAGTAGCTATCCCAATAATTGTTTAAATGCTGTATGAACTTTGTTTAGCTAAGAAATAGGATTACGTAACTGATTATTAGGCTATTTGCGATGTAGTAATGTATATGTGATGGTTGCAAGTTTATGTGGTACGATTGATAATAATAATTAGAAATGTGACGGTGTAAATGCATGATAACTGACTGTGCATATGGTAGATGTGAACCATTAAAAGTGTGCCAAGGTTCATGTAGTACGTAGGAGAATAGTAGGTAACGTAGTTTTATCGGATAAATCTTGTGTGCCTGTCTGGAAGTCTGCAAATGCACGACTGGGTGGGTAATCTAGGCTTAGGTCCTAAAGAGCAAATATGCAAATGAGGGTCAGGCTGTGGATCCAGAGTCCCGGTGACCCCATATTAGGTTCTTATCAGTCTGAAAAGAGATACCCTCGATTCGTCCGCGTAGGCCACTCTTTGTTAAGAGTGCGGACGAATCGCATGAAGGAAATCTCTTCAGCAATTGAGTTTTCATGCAAAATTGATACATTGCCTGCTCAAAAGCTATTAATTTCGCAATTTCCGCATAAAATATATGAGAACAGTACGTAAGACCAATAATGGAGGTAGTTTTCAGTTTTAGCATCGTCTCCTTTAGTTTGAAATCAGCATGCATTATTATTGCTATTTTTGGTCAAAGTAACCATGTTCGACTTGTATTTAGTTTGTAATAATGACAACTGTTGCCTCTTTTAGTTCGAAACTGGTACATGTTGTTATTGCCATTTTCAGTTGATTAATCATGTTCAACTCAAGTTTCGTTTGCAATTATGACCGCAAGGACGGTTCGGCGCCATCTCATGTCAGTGCTTACGTTTGAAGACAAACCTATCAAAATTCTGTTCTGCACCGTTCAGCAGGGGGTAAAAGAGCAACCTTGCCCAACTGATAGCTGTTACAAACTTGGTTCATAATAATTGTTCACAAATGGCAATAATAAACATCTACTAATCAGTAATTTTAATTAATACTGAGCAGTAATCAATAATATACCTGAAATAAGTAAAATAACAATTAGTTACGTAGATATTATGGATGGCTTACTAGAACCATCTTCCAATAAATGCAAAATTACCAAGATTCACGAATTTAACCAGTTTCGAAGTTTGATGTTTGTTGAAGCAGGAAGTTGTTACCTTCCTCGTTTAGGACCCGGGAAATTGGAGGTCCTAAACCTAGCTATTGCACTTTTATCAAATCTGCGTGTTAACTCTATTCTAATTAGTTCTAGCTAATTAGTTAATGTTTGTTACAAGCAGGAAGTTGTCACCTTCCTCGTTAAAACCTGGAAAACGAAAGGTCCTAGATTAAATTACGCCTGAACAAATTAACATTACGCGTTTCAAGACAAATAAATATCTGCCTGTTTCGGAAAAGGTTCAGAAAAGTCCCACTTTCGCGTTTCTGAGTTGAACTGCGCAGAAGCAAGTTATGTAAGGCGAAATTGTGGTGAAAGTGCAATTTCTTGCACAAGAGTGCAAGAAATTGTCCGAAAAATGGTATTTCGCCCCAAAATTAATTTCTAATGCAGTGATATTGTCAAAACTATCCAAAGCTACGGTATTTGCACCAAAATTTCAAGCTTTTCGCAGTAAACTCAAGGTTACAAGTCTAATTCATGTTCAGAAAGCCAAAGATAATGTGAGTAATGGTTGCTGGGTTCGAATCCCGCACCTATAACTTGTACTAATGGGTTTTAACCCATTTGATTCAGGTGCGGAAGGACAGTCGCTCTGCCACAGTTCGTATCCTGAATTCTAGTCCTCAGTGAATCAGAAGTGTAGTAACGGTTCTGTAGTGACTATCAGTTTGCGAGATTAGTCCGGAAAAGGGCCAGCTTATTGGAAGATTTGCCCTATTGGATAACTCTGTTTGGAATCAGACTAGCTGAAGGTACATTAGAGGCTGCGTACGCCTGATTGATAACTTGAGGCAGAGACGATCACCGGCCTGACAGCACCTATCTCAATTGTGGGACCTAAAACCAGTGACAAAACTTCAAACTTTCGTACTCAAATTGAATCTTGTTCCGTTTCAGTCTAACAAGACACTAGCTCTGGGTGACAACCACTTCAAAGCACGGAAGGTCGGCACGTTTATCTGGAAGATAAACTTAGGCACTGGACTCACAGAACGTGGTGTATCCAAAACTGAGAATTCCCTGCGGCCAACCTGGATAGGGGTCTTGATCGTGAGTCCGTTTGATGGGGGTAGGGCTTCTGATGATCTCTTTAGCAAGCAGGGTCGACACTTGCTTTCCGGAGGATAAGTCTAGTTCAGTAACAATGAACTTTGCTGAATAGATCTTGATTGATAAATCAAGATTAGGAATTGACGATTGGTGTCTTTGTAGGGCCCAAGGGGTCAGATTATAATAGCTTACTTGTTCAGGGGTCAGATCCGGCTCCAATGTCTTGATCAGGATTTGATGCCTTAGCTCACAAAACTGACTATAAGGCACTGCAGTTTATTGATACAAATAATGAGACTAATTATAATAGAAACAATAGTGAGTCCAGTGGGTATCGTTGTCAGTAAAGCTGTAGACAATACAGATGGCAATTTACAATACAAATCGATAATTAGCAGCAAACAATATAACAGTTTGCCAGAGTTGCCAGTACTCAATTTACCCAAATTAGCAATTATTGGTAGGGACAAGGTTTTGACTCTTTAACTCAGCTCAACTATTTCCTTTTTTCTTCCTCTTGTCGTCAACTAACTAACTACTAAATCTATCACTAAACTCTACTGTGCGGTCCCTATATGCTTGTGCTCGTGCTTTAAATTAGAACTCTGTCCGTCCTCCTTACCAAGGACAATATAATAATAATAATAACTACAGAAAGGGTAAAATTAACTAGTTTAAAGATGTTAGTTGTACGAGGTTCCGGTCTGTGGGTGAGCCCGAAGTGCCAGTAACAATAGCACTTTAGGATGCTGTTCGGTCACCTGGGGGGACAATGCAAGGGTCGGTCCGGTCGGGGGTTTTCTGGTCCGGTTATCGGATTAGTACGAGTTTTTTTATTTAATCTCTTCTTTATTCTTCAGATCTAATCACTCAGTGCAGAGCAATGGGAGTATCCATTCCAAGTAGAGTAAGAATGACGGAAAACAGCATTTTAAGCCAATATAAATAATAAGATTCTATTGGCAAGAAATTGGAGCCTAATCTTAGCCACTTCATTACACATAACAACCAATCCGATGTATCGACTACGTACTGAGAGAATAATGGCAAAAACCAAAACTTTCTTATCTTTATACCTAAAAATCCGAGACTGGTCCCAGAATGTTAAAGAGCACGAAAATAATATATTTCGAAAGTTTCATCCGCTTTCATAAAGAATTGAAGCCTGTAGGGTCGAATTTACACAAAGTGATACCAGCACTAAGAAATGATTACCTTTTTACTACAGCATTACAAATTCAAATTGGATGCTAGAAGAGGATGAGACGATTAATGATAACATTATTTTTATATCTTATATACCTTGGTGTCAGAGAGCACATAATTGACTAAACTACCATCATGTACAAATTATCAAGATTTCATTTAAGCTTTATATATTAAATTCTCTACCACTTTAAAATGAGGTGCATATATCTTCTGCACGCGGTTTCTCTCAAAAGTTACAGATTACATATTACCTCACCCCGCCCCTATACATGTACGGGGTCTAAACGGTGGATCGGGCTCGTGCTTGTATATTTTGTACACAGATGTGTAAATCATACAAGCTTAGACCCCATACACAAATTGGGGCCCCGTCACGTTTAACATGTAAGTATACTAACATAGACCCCGATCCCCCGTTTGGACCCCGTACATGTATAGGGGCGGGGTCAAGGGGGGGCCTGATTTAGGTACGGGGTCAGCCGATAGCGTGCAGAGGATGTAGCGAGCTGATAATACATAGCGTATTGTAATGCTAGTAGAAGGAGACCTGACTACTAAGCACTACGGGATGGGTACTGCGCACAAGGATACGGCAGACCTGAAGGAGATGTTGTTCCAGTCGACCTGTAGCAACAACCTCGCCAAACTAGCTAATGGAACAACAGTGACCCTAACTCAGAGATATACCAGACAATACCACAAAAATACCCTCAAACCTAGTCTCAGACTGCCAGATTTCTAACTACCTAACTGCCTACCGAACAATAAACGCTAAGACCTAAGCTACGAATATTTGGAGACCAATTTTTAATTTTAAACCTAACTAAACAATGATACGTACAAAAACAGAAATTCACCAAGTTATTAAAAACAATAAGCGCGTACAGAAATAATACTTCAGGAAGCTACCAAATTTCACAACTTACTATTTTACCCAAAAACAGGATCTACAGAGACAATGGGAACATCCCATAAATTTCCATAATTAGACAGGATCACAAAAATACATACAGGTATGGGAGGGTTTGGCCGGAACGACCTAAACCAGGGGACGTTTAGATATAATAGAAGGGGAAATCCGGAGAATACAGAAAGAAACAGTATACATAAACAAGGGCACCAGGGATCCTAGCGGCGCAGGGGCAGATATAGAATAAACACAACTCAGAAAGGGGGGAAAAGATAACGTGAAGATACGTGTATGTAGCGCTTACTCAAAAACCGACTACTCACCAAGAAAGAAAACTCTAAGACTAACTACTTTTCATTCTTGCGTCGGACCACCCCCCTAAGTAGCCAATCAGATAAAAGTATTGATTTTTGAAAGGAGCCTGGAAAGTTTTCATTGGATAAAGGTTCCTATCTAGTTTTGTGACTCGAAAGCGCCGCCTAGCGGCTGAATAAAAACACGTTATTAGAAACCAGTTTAGGAACAAATCTCATACACATACATTTCAAACACATAATTTTCAGAGACATAAATTTCAGACACATAAATTACTTAACATTTGCAAAACACACATACGTACATTCATACAACAGACACACTAAAAACACATCAGACACACCCACCCATTACAACTCCCCAGGGCTTACCGCCCGAGCTCCTGCGAGGGAACCTCGTAAGGAAAAAGTCATTTAACGTTGAACGAAGAGAAATTTTAAATGAATTTTGGTAAGGTCTCCAAAAGGTTAAGGAACAATGACAATACGTTAAAGCAATACAGAACAAGTAAAAACAGCGATTCAAATGGAAAAACAGGAACAGAATGCGACTACACGTGTTACTAAAAGCACCTAGGACCCGAGCCAGTATAAGAAAACAAAGAGTAAAAATCACTAAGAAAACCACAATGGCGCATGGACCATGCCATAAGAAAAAGCCACGGGGACAGGAGCGCCAGAGGGACCCTCTGGTCGAAACGACCAGGTAAAACAAGCAAAGACCACCAGAACCGATCCCAGAAATTCAAGAACCCGGATGTCAGCTTCGTATAGGGCAATTCAGCTAAGGTGCGGAGGTTACCTCCCGCTAAGCTCAAGGGTGCGCAGAATCTCGGCTGGGTGGGTTCAGGGTGCCTAAACCTCGCTGGACTAACTCAGTTCCATTCGGCTCTTCTACAAAATTTTAAGTATAATATAAGAAAATAAGAATAGAATTTCCGGTGTTTCGCGCAAGAGAGGGGGCGGGCTTTGTATGGAGTCTTTAGAATAATAATTAAATAAAATTAAAAGGGTTATGAAAGAACCCTTACCATGCTAAAGCATGTATAGAGAAGGACCAACAGGGTACGAAAGAAGTCCCCAAGTACCCCGCAGGTACCAAAGTAATATTAATTTAAAATAGGGATAGGTTAGGAATTCTGAAGAAAGAAAGCGCGAAACACCAATTTAGAAATAAAGTTCCCTAATAGTAAAATAAAAATTTTATAGATGAGCCTCCCAACCGCGCTGCAGGCCTTAATGGGGATGGGCCATATATGTCGGGTGCTACTTTGGCGCACTGGACCGGGGTAACAAAACTGACATCATTTCCTTCGAACGAACCCGAAATTTAGGGCGGAAAACGTTGGGCCAACTAAAAGATATACGTACAAAAGAATTTTAAACAAAAACGTGGCGGCATGAGAAAGGGAATTTCCAGGGGACAAAAATCAGAATTTGTGAAACAATACTGGCTAGGGCCTTCGGCCGAAACGACTAGTATAACCCCAAACGACAACCCGTTAGATAAAATAGAAAAGAAATCAAGAAAAGATAAGTCAAAATTTTTGGTAAAACTTTTGGTTAAGACTAGCGACAAACACGTATTATGCATAAAACCGTACAAAATACCCGCAATGAAACAAAACCGTTAAGAGTTAAACAAAACAGACTAAATTTAGATAAAAATTTGTAAAGGTTAGCTTCAAAGAGGTAGTAACATGATTTTAAATAAGCTTCAAGGAGTTAATAAAAGTAGTTTAAAATGAGCTTCAAGGAATTAATAAAAGGTATTTTTAGAATGAACTCAAGGAAAAGGTAAAATAATTTAGTAAGCTTCAAAAGAGATAAAAATTTTAGTAATAAAATACGCACCCATAATAAAATATATCTAGAACCAGTCACAGGCAAATAAGGCACAAAATAATGACATATAAGAAAACTGATATTAGCATAAAGAAACTATTATATATGGCAAATAATATAGATATACAGTAATACAAAGGTACAAAAGTTCACAAATTGGCAAAAATTTTCTTCTTTGGGCCTCAAATATAGATATAGGGGTAAGGAAAGCGTCCATTTCGCATAAAATATAGAGTCCAATTGTTGAGCAATCTTCATCGGGTTAAATGTCACAATAGGGATAGTCTTCATAATAAGGAGTGTCAAAATAGGGAATCTTCATAGTTGAGCAATCATAAATGGCAGTCAATATAATGGTCATCCAAATTGAGCAAGTCGTCATCAGGTATTTCAGAATTGAGCAATCGAAAGTCACATCCGGTTAAAGTCAAATTAAGGTAAAGTCCCAATTAAGAATGTCAGATCCAGGAATATAGTCCGGATTGGTCGCCCAGGGACTGAACGACCAGACAGGGGAAGGGAAATGATAACCAAGGGGGAAGGGAAACGCATCCGCCGAAAAGAAAAGGTAAAACATCCGCCGATAATGAAAGGTTAAACATCCGCCGATAATGGAAGGTTAAACATCCGCCGAATTTAGGGAATGAACCACCGTCGTAAATTTCATGATGGAAGGAAACCGTATGAATGGACACGAATTTTTTTTGCTGTATACTCGTAGCGGGTATACAAGGGCCAAGGGAATGACCGGGTACCGGTCATTAGGGGGGGCTGATATAAATACGGTTAGAAGGTACTAAATACCGGGCTGGAGCGCTCCAACGGTAAGCGCGCTGTGGCCCGATGAGGAGTGGCGGGATCAAAGTGAATGACTCCCACACATGGGTAGAAGATATTATCCTCTTGCCCTGGAGGAGCAAGGCCTGCGATGAATTCTCCCGTTCGGTTGGTGCCCAACCGCAGGCGTGCAGCCCGGAGGTCAGCCGGCGGGTTCACGATCCCGTAGAACGGTGGTGACATACCATCCTGCCGCCATCGGTCGAAAGCCAACTCCATTCGACGATGAATGACCCTGAGGAATGCAGACATTATTAAGTAAAGTCAGGACTGTTTTTTATCCAAAATATAAGCCCTTCTTCTTATTAACAATCATCAGCTTATATTCATACGAAGTATAGATATATATAGCCAAAAACGTATAGTTTCAATATTTTATAGGAAGATGAAATCTAAAGTTTCATGATACTTTTTCTTTCAGCTTGTTATTTCATCGCTTGTAGCGACACTCCGCGCGCAGTTAGTTCACGAAGTGTCATCAAAAATGTCTTTCAGCTTCTAATATTTTCTTTGTAAAGTATTCACTCCTTTGTGCTGCCCTCCTTTTCGGACGACCCTCGATGTCCTTGGTAGTCGGATCTGGTTTAGATTTACCAGAAACATGAGGTACACCCGTGGGAGGACGGATGGGAGGACGGATGCGTGTGGCCCCGTCACTAGTACCTGGGGAGTTTCCTCGGTTGTCTTCTCTCGCTGACTGTTCGTAAGGAGGACGATCTTTCTTTACTCCTTTATTTTCTTCATCTTGTTTCTCTAATCCGTTGGTTGATTTGATGGTCGGTCCGCCGCTGTCGTCACAATCAGCAGTTTCCAAACGATACAAAAGATTGATCGGACGTTGTAGGATTTTCTTGGAAGGCAACCGTAATTTTGCTGTTCTACACTGTCCATCGCCACTACTTATGAGCTTTTCAATCATGGCAATTCTCCAGTTTGCCCTTGGACCACCTTCTTTCACTAAAACAACGTCGCCCTCAGAAGGTAGTGCTTTGCTGGTAAATTTCGTTTGTACAAACTTCGCATTGCTTCTCTCTCGTAGCGCATTCAAGTATTCACTTCTCCATAAATTCCAAAATTCATT
>JASAND010018640.1:0-10997 GCA_030248195.1 Trissonchulus latispiculum
ACACTCTTAGAAATGTTCCAGTAGAAAGTACTGGAATCTTAGTAATTTCCTACTAAAGTGCTCCAGTGCAATATATAAAGACATAGCGGAACGATTAGTATTTTCCTACTAAAGTAGTCCAGTATTTTAAAAACTACTGGAAATAGCTAGTAAACTTTACTAGATAATCTATGTAGAACACTTTACTGCTTTGACATACTAACTACTGGATTTTCCAGTTTTTTTTATTTTTTTTTTTTTTTTTTTTAATTTTTTTTTTTTTTTTATTTTTTTTCGGGTGTTTTTTTTTTTTTTTTTTTTTTTTTTTTTTTTTTTTTTTTTTTTTTTTTGCTATAAAATTTTTTTTTTTTTTTTTTTTTTTTTTTTTTTTTTTTTTACTGGATTTTCCAGTAGTTTTTACTACTTTCTCCAGTGGTTTCTACTAGACTCCTAATACAGTCTGCGTACCCAAAACTACTTGATTTTCCAGTAATTTCTACTGGTTTCTCCAATAATATCTACTAGACTTCTAAAATAAAATCAGAGCACCGAAAATACTTGATTTTCCATTAATTTCTACCGGTTTTTCCAGTAATGTCTCTAGACTCCTAATGTATGTAGTCTGAACACCTATGAAAAAAAAATACTGAATTTTTAGAAAGGACACATTTTCTCTGAAATTTAAACTGTATACGTTTCAACCTTCACTCCATTCATAATGAGCGATTTTTTCCAAAGTTGGAAAATCCCCCGCGTTGCCTTCACCGCCGTCCGCACCCACACAGGTGCATAACGGCTACAACTATGATTTTTTCGTGTAACCCCTTAACTTCTGGTGATACAGAAGCAGAGACCAGGACAAATGATTTGCCCAAAATCTGATCGCTGAAAACTTGTTCGTTTATCCCCTTATATACTCTCATTGCAGCATCAGCGTATCGAGTATACTTTTGTACTGGATTGTCCAGTAGTTTTAGCGAGATAATCCATTATTATATACTGGACCCCAAAAATATTTGAGGGATGAAACTACTGTTTTTTTTTGATTTTCCAGTAATTTTATAGTCTCTCAGTAATATTACGGTCTCAACCCAATCAAAAATCTGGTTTTAGTAAGTTTCGGTTTCATAATATTACGGTCGAAAAACCCGAGCAGAAAAATACTGGATTTTCCAAATTTATGGTTTCTCCAGTAATATCTATGATGAACACCCGAGCTCAAAATACTGGATTTCCAGTTGTTTCTCCAAAATCTTTTTCTTTTAATTTTTCTGGTTTCTCCAGTAATATCTACTGGACTCAGAAAAACCCCAGCCGAAAAATACGGATTTTCCAGTAATTTCTTTTGGTTTTGCCAGTAATACATATCTCCTGGATTCCTAAAATACTCCGTCACCAAAAATATGGTTATTCTCATAGTATGCAGTCTTTTTTATTGGTTTCTCGGTAACACTGGACGTCTTCGTTGTAAATTCACTAGTGTTTGTTTGTGTTGTGCTGTGTTAACGTTTGTTTTTCGAAAAAAGCATTGAAACCGCTATACAGATAAATTGCAGTTGAGAATTATGTTCTTCATTAATGATCTCTCTTGATGATATGGAATATAAGCAAACTTAGACAGTCATTCTTCTACCGATAGCTCCAATTTCTGTTCCTTTTACTCTTTCAATCAGCAACCCGTCGAAGTTCTTTAGTTTTGTCTGCACCAATTTTTTTAAGAGCAGAACATCAACCAACCAAACCTTAAGGTATCACACAAATTATGCAAAACTAACTTTAATTTCTGTCGACGACCAAAAACCTTAATTTCATTGGTTAAAACTACACAGGATCCGTTTAAAATTCACTGGCTTTCGATTTTAATAGGATTGAACAAAAACGATTCAAATTTTTGTAGCAGCAAAGCCGATACTTCCAGTTACTGGTGTATCTACCTTGCCATACACTATGTATCAGCATTCTAATTTAAAACTTGCAGTAAATGCAGACATCTTTACGACTGACTTCATGTTATTCTCAGCAAAATAATGCAGCTTACTTTTAAATTGTTAGAAAATTTAGTAACCTAATAAACGCGTGATAGAGCATATTAGGAACTTAAGGTGGTGATTCCTTTTTGGTACATATATATATGTCATTGGTTGGCGGCTCAATTCCAGATGAAACAACTTGATGGAACTTTCAAAACAAGTTCCTTTAGCATTCTAACACTCTCCGCACAATTCCACTTCAAAAATTTGACATTTGCGTTCAGGACAGTTTTTATCAGTTTTAGAAATTGGACAGCAGTTGCACAGTTATATATACTGTAGCTATATTCATTTGAAAGACCTCGTTGTGCTTTATATTTTTGCGTTTTGAAGCGATGTTCTCGCTTTGAGCTATTGTGAGATGGAGACAGTCTTCCAATTTTGCTCTCCGAAAGCTGTCATTGTTGCAGAAATCAAATATTGCATTACTTGTTAAGCGACGCAAACCGTCTCAAACTCTGCAAAAGCCAAAATTAGTTTCATTGTTTTCCTAAAAGAAAAAATATTAAGCTATGTTTTGATAGAAACGAATTCTTAACTCCAAGTAATAAATGAGTAATAATGGTTTAAAGTTGATGACTCCAAAAGGAATCACCACCTTACAAATTCTTAGAAATATTGCCAACTTCTTTTGGAAATAAAAATTAATTGAATCCAGCATTTCTTGCTGTCAGATTGCATAAGTAGGTAAGTAGAATTTAGTCTGCTCTAAGCACCATTGGAACGGCCAAATATTTCATTTCGTGTTCAGAGTCTTTTGCGAGTCCAGTAGATATTACCAGTATCAATCAGTTATGGGAAAACCACTACTTTTGCGTTTCGGTATATTTTAAGACTCCAGTATATATTTTTGGTGCCCGGAGTATTTTAGGAGTCCAGGAGTTATATTACTGCTAAAACCAGAAAAAATTACTAGTTATAATCCTGTATTTTTGGTGCACGGGATATTTTTGGAATCCAGTAAATATTTTGGAGAAACCAGTAGGAAATTAGTGGAAAATCCAGTATTTTTGGTGCTCGGTGTATTTCAGGAACTAGGGGAACAGTAGAAATTTGTGGAAAATCAATATTTTTGGTGCTTGGTGTATTTCAGAGTCCAGTAAATATTTCTGGAGAAACCAGTAGAAATTACTGGAAAATCCCGTATTTTTGGTGCTCGGTGTATTTCAGGAGTCCAGTAGATATTACTGGAGAAACCAGTAGAAATTACTGGAAAATCCAGTATTTTTGGTGCTCGGGGTATTTCATGAGTCCAGTAGATAGTACTGGGAAAAGTAGTAAAAACTACTGGAAAATCCAGTATTTTTGTGTTTCGACACTTTGTACGAGTTTGGTGCAATTTAATACTGGATCCAGTACAAATTACTGGAAAATCCAGTAAGTTGAATAACCCAAATCCAGTAAATGTTACTAAAATATTTAGTAGAAACTACTGGAGAAACCAGTAATTTCTTACTAAGACATTTCCAGTACTTATTACTGGACTACCTCCAGTACTTATTACTCCACCATCCAGTCAAATCTACTAAAGTCTTTAGTATTTCTGAGCTACTGGAGTTATTCCAGTAGAAACTACTAAAGTATTTCAAAGAGTGAAGTATAGGTAAAGTTTTATGAATCATTCAATGTAATAAGTTCTGCAAAAAATTGGATTCTAAAGGTCCAAAAAATAAAAAAGAACGAAACATTTGTTCAGACTCTAGACTCCGCCCCCATCTCAGACATATATATGAGTATACTCAAAACTCTCTATCATAAAAAAGTGCTTTTGATTCCTTTGGGGTTGCCTTGGCCAATAAATTAAAATTAAGGGGGGGGGGCTTCCCCATTTAGGAGGTAAGGAAATGGACTCACACTATATATCATATAAAAATATATGATATTTGTAAATTAAAAAAATCTTTGCGGAAAAGGGTCCGCTAAAGTTCAGTGGAATGGGGGGAAGAGAGTATGTGTTGATCTTTTAGAAATAGAGAAATTTGGATGGCATAGACCTAATTGACGCATACTACAGGGGAACTAAAAAAGAATGAAGAAAATGCATATCAGAAGCATACAGTATTAGATCAACTTAGATAAATTAAGAAGGAAAGCCCCACTCTTCAACTCTTTTCCCCTTTGCGCGAGGGAGTGGGGTTAGGGAATTCCGGTAGCCGAGTCACTGTGGGGGCAAAGGGGGTTGGCGGTTGGCATGGGGGCCAATGCGATAGAAGTACGTGAACGTCGGTTGGGGGTGGGGGTCTGTATTTATGACTTTCTTTTCCTTGTTTGTTGTTCGATCTACTTTCTGAACGGAGGCGGGGAGCAGCAGCAGCCATCGTAGTCCATGAGGGGCGGCCGATGGTAAAAAGACATTTGAAATTGAAGAACTGAACAAAACAAAAATTAATCAAAGTTAGAAAATAAGAGAGTTGATAGAAATTAGTTAGTTTAGAAAAATTAGTAAGAGTAATCTATTAGTTTGGCTCTCCTCAGGAACCAATGAATCAACTGTTGTTATCAAATGAAAGTTATTCTCCTTCACGCCTGTGCTTTTTGGTTGTTATTTATTTATCAGCTATGTAGGATAACGATTTAGTTTGTGAAATGAGCATGAGCAGTGCCTTACGTCAAACAAAAACAGCCTGCGCATGCACACGCTAACACAGGTATGTATGAGAAGCATTTTTCCAAGTCTAAAGAATAGAGTGCTATCAGTAATTCATTTACTGGATCACAAGTTTGTGAAACTGTTGTTGCATACCTGAGTTCTCCTTGAAGCACTGCCTATACATAGGATTTATGCGCTTTGTGACGTGCTGTGCACACATGATTCGTGACAGTGGCGAGAAATTGATACTGGCATTGTGGTTTGATAAAAAATTTCAACTATGAAGGACTATAGATTGTTTATTATGAGGAACAGTTGTTTCTTGAAGACCTGCCACCATATGCTATGTTTCTATCGGTTGAGTTATGTACGAACAGTGCTTTTAAAAAGAGAAAACACTTAAAATAACATCGATTACAGAATAATTGCTGATGTTGTGATTTGGTGACATCCTATCATAGGAAAGCAGATCCAGAACAAGATTCGACATGTAACCACATTGGAACAAAGACATGTAACCCACAAGGTTTAGTGCAGAAGGAGGTGATACGACAAAGAATGGAAAGAAAGGATAGAAAAAGAAAGGAAGGATGGAAGGAAGCAAACAAGTGATGCATTGTCATTATTCTGTATGTATTATTCCCATTTATTTCCAACCCACATCTAACGGACAAGCTGTTTTATACTGAGTTGTCCGTCCATAATTAATATCATTCCAGTTGTAAACCTTGCCTAAAACCAAAAAACCTAAAATTAATAGCCCCTGGTAATCTAAATTATTTGATCAAATTAATAGCCATTAATAACGTTTATAATTAGCAAACAGGCTTCCCTCCTAAAGTTTAAACGTAAATGCTGATTTCATTCCTTAAAATGTTTGCTTGTGTAACATATATTCTTGCAAAAGAAAGACAGCGTATAAAACAACTGTGAAACAAACATTGCCACCAACACTTAATCATAATTTGTAGCAGCAACAACGGGACATCCATAATTGCAAATTAACAGTTGATTACCTATAAGAATTTCTTCCAAATTGGTTTGCAAACGCTTCAAGAAGTTACCTAATGAATCGGCTAACTAGAATGCTGATTTGAAGGCAGGAGTAACCGCTCTAAAACAGATGACGAAATTCAGAGCACAAAAGCTGTGGAATTAAAAGCAACATTGCACAAACTCTTAAAGTATACTTCGCAATAGCACTAATAGCATGAGTTCTTCTAATCAGAAAGTCTCCGGAGAAACCAATATAGTAGAAGCTCCAAATGTGCGTCTACCCCTAAAGTGCGTCAAAAAATTTTCAACTTCCTCTAATTTTCTAGGCGCGGCATTACAGTAAGACATTTTTATATCACGTTATTCTTTGAGACGAGCTCTATCCAATGATGTAAAAGTCGTCGCTGTCATGTGAACAAGGCGGGACTTTTTCATCTCCAAAGTATGGTAAGTAAGTGTTGCAGTGCATGTCCAAGGATTTTCACTCATGTCCGAGATTTAGTTTTTTGACTATAAAAAGTGCTGTACTGGAGCAATTTGGTTGTTTAAACCATCATCTCAATCCTCAACATGTGCTCTATTTTGTGATATGCAATTTTATTTAAATTAACAAGTTCTAGAATTTATTAAATTTTATTTCGTAATTTAGGTCAGAACCCCCTAAAGTGCGTCACTCCAGCTCTTGATAGGATAAAAATACTAATACAGAAAATAAAAGTTTAATTTTTGTTAGTTTTCTACTTGAAAATATTAATTTTAAAATGGTTAAAACTCAAATTTCAACGTAATAGAAGAAAATCAAAGGTTATTGGAATTTTTAAATTTAATACTTCCACTTCAATTCCGATATGTTGAAGGCCTAGGGCTCACAGGTTAGAGACCTCTTAATTGTTGAATTTGAGCTTATATTTGTTGAAACTTGCTAAGACTAAATTACACATGCTGATTTTGATTTTGGACGTGAAATTTCTGGCAAATATCATGTTTTTAGTAAAAAACAGCATGTGACGCACTTTAGGACTCTATGTGACGCACATTTGGACACTAGTTACGCACAATAGGACAGAGTCCTTAAAGTGCGTCAACGCTAAGTTTCTATTAATTAAAAATCATAGAGATTGTTGTATAGCAAAATAGGTCGTAAAATTGATAAAACGTCGTTAGAAGATGTTAATTAGTCATCAGAAAACGTTTCAGCTTTGTCCGATAATCACAGCTTTTGATAAAAATCGAGAAAGTCAAAAAGACAAAATCGCACAAAAAGGGTGACGCACATATGGAGCTTCTACTATAGTGTCATCGAATCGAGCGCAGGTCGAATTAGATGCCGCACCGCAGCACTTTAGCATCCAGCTAATGGCAGCTCCATATCTTCTGTAAACCTCTCTAGTGACAGTTACATATCTTCTGCGAGTGTCAAAGCTTTACAAACTCCAGCTTTTTCCCATAGTCAACGCACCTAGTGCAAAGATCGAAAAGCTAATTTCCAGCACAAAGCACTGGTTAACATTGACACAAAAGTCAGCTATGTAGCGCCTCTTCCAACGGCTGGTGGACCAAGACCACAGATGACTGAGCAGGATCATTCATTTATTCAAACGAACTAGTGAATCAAGTAGTCAAACGCAACATGCCATGTTTGGCCAGGCATTTTAAAACTGTTGCGATCGGCGATAAATTTATAGTACAAAACGATCGACAAATTAAATACTAAAACTTGAGCTAGGAAAATCGTACAGCAAGAATTTTTATATCATTATGTTGTGTAGAACAAGATCTGTTTAACGATATAAAAATTATATAGTTCGGTTTAGGCAATCCCTCATAAATACAGCAACAACGTAAGACATTTCTAGAAATGATTGAATTCTCAGAATTTTCCTTGCAAGGATGCTTTATTGCCGATTTTGTAAGAGATTACCTAAACCGAACTATATAGTTTTATATCGTTAAAAAGATCACGTTCTATAGCAACATAATGATATGAAAATTATTGTCGTACGATTTTCCTAGCTCAAGTTATAGTATTTAATTTGTCGAAAACGTCCGTTTATAAAAAATGTCAGCGTTGTATGCTTACACGCTGAGAAGCCCCCCCCCCCCCCTATCTTAGACCTAACTATTTCCCAATCCTTAAGAACTTCAGCTAATTAACACAACAAGACTAATCTAACATTTTCCTACCTAGAACTAACTAAACTACTAGTCCGCTAATCGGATGCCCAACGCATTTTACTAAACTGTAATTAATTTCGTAATAATTTAAACTGTTCTGTTATGGTCCTAATTCGGCTATTTCTGGATTCCATGAATGCGGCTCATCCGTCCCCTAATCGCAGGGCAACCTACACGGATGACCGGAAATCCAGCAGGTTTGGCAGACCTAATTGGGGGTCCCCGTGACCCTAGGCTGCAAAACCTGCCCTGAATCGCCGAATATACCCACATTTCTATGTAATTTTCCTACGACTTTCATTCCCAAAATTAGTACTTTCACAGCGATTGCACATCCAACCAACAAACATTACTTGGTTATAATTTATCTATGTTTTGGGTCCAAATTGCTACTCAATTTGGCCCATTTTCCTGCCTACTATCTGAATATTTTTACTCATTCACTCTGGCAGTTCCAATACCCTTATCAGACAAAGGGGGTTTACATGGTACGCCCCTCATGCACACTCGCAATCATCCAATTTTGATTCATAACTTACACTCTACAAAACAGGGCTAGCCTTGAAACCTCACGCTCCGTGAGGGGTTTACTCAAGGAGCCACTTACGTAAATTTGGGGGGTCTCATTCACACTACAGATTACAACAATATTGACACATACAATTATTCAACACAACAAGGCCTAACTACTCCTTGACAAAACCTACCTACTTGTAGTATGCATATTTCTTGCCCTAATTCTGGGTTAACTTTGATTCACCTCTTCCAGTATTTTACCGTGAACTTTGGAACTTTGATAAAAGAAAGTTTTGTTGGATTTTTGGAAACTTTGGTAATTGACTTGCGAGCGGAACGAGTAATAATTGCTTAGGCAATTATTACTTAAAAACAAATCACACAGACATTTCCGCTAAGGACAGCTTTAAATTAATTAAATTAACACTGGGAAGTCGGCCATTCCCTTTAAAACAACTTAATAATTAATAGTTAGAAAATGGTTCTGAGTGTTTTACGCCTGCTGACTTTTTGGATAAGCCGAACCACACGAAATTACAGTTCACAATCACAATACATAATTACAGGCAATGTTGTTAGCTTCAATAGCGCCTACTTTTGCGAATATGGCCGGCAATTCCTAATTGCCGGCTGTGGGGAGAAAACAGTCCCTAAATTAACTCAGTTCTGAACATGAGGTCATGACCAAGGGACCTCCTACCTCAACTCAGGGGTGGGTCCCCACTCAAAATCCCGAGTTTCATCAAAACCCCAAAAACAACAGGTACACACACAACATTTTGGGCGTAAGCCCCTACAAAAATTAAGGCCATTCAGGCCGTGGCTTGGTTGTACAAAGTTGATTTTAAACAAGGCCCGAAGGCCACAAAAAGGTAAAAGTTTTAGGCCAAAAGGCCTCTTAAAAATCCCTAGAAGTGCATTCCTGGTGTAGTTCCTGGCCGAGCATAGTGCGCTCATCTGGCCCTCAGTGTGTGGTGTTCGTCGTGTGCGCTCAGTTCTTCCCTTCTGACCAGTGTGGGTCAGAAGGGGTCCCTAACTCGAGTCCTAACCGGGGTGAGCACGTCTTTTATTCCCGGCCAAAACGCTGGCACAACGGGAAGACGTGCTAGTTATAGGGGGGAGGTAAGCGACCGCTCTCGGCCGAGTCTCAGACGAACACTGGTGAAAATTTGAAAATTTCCAGTGAGCTGACAGGAGTCTGACAGCTCACTGGTGTTTGCCTTTCTGGCGGACTTCTTTGATTTTTATTGGGGCTTCCAGAAATTTCTGGAAGCTCCCTATTTTAAAGCGTGTGCCCAACTCGGGCTGGCCACGCGGCTGGTCCGTTGGAGGGGAGATTAACGAGAACAAGGAATTATGACCCTCCAACTGACCCTAATTTGATTTATTTCCCAAGCTGAATTTTGGGAAACTTTGCAGACTTTTTGGTTACCACGTAAAGGTAACCAAAGGGGAAGTTACTGGCTTTAGAAATGAAATTAAAAGAATTGGAAAACAAAGTTGTACAAAATAAAGGCCACCCGGGGCCGAGTATGGAAAAATAAATATTAATTGCCAATTTGGCCGCACTATTTAGTAAAATTTATGTTTGTTATTTTTAGGCCTTCCCTTGTCTCCTGGCCCCTTTCTTTCTTTTTAGACTTGACCTTTCGGCCGTAGACAAGGGAAGCCTCCCGTTGATCCCAGCAACAATTGTCCTTCCTTGCCAAGACTCTAAGTCTCGCTGGAAAAGAAACGGAAGGGCAATTGTTGCGTAAAAATATGCATACTAACAGCTACGTAATTTTCCAGAAAATATAAATTAGATATTATTAATCTACGTACCTAACTACCTAAGACTACCCATTTTCATTTCTTTTAAATTATTGGGGAGGGAGTTAAGCCCCCTCCGAACGTAATTTTACACCGTATGTATGTGTTAAGTCCTTCTCTGCGAGGCAAGTCTCTGCTGGGAGAGAGCCAGCAGAGGCTTAGGGGATGTGAATGGAAACATGAATGGACGTAACCTCACACGTAGTTACGCATTGTTATAAGGTCACTTAAGGCCAATATTGCAAAATCAAAATGTAACTAATCAAAATTTCTTTCACTTATAACTTTCGCAATATTGGGAGTTAGGTGACTGGGTTTGGAGTTTTAGAATCAGCAGAGAATTGCCTTTCAGATAAGCCCAACTTATGTTTTGACCAAAAATTGCACAATTTAACTAATTATCACGTAAATAATGCAGCTTATACTAGTCAATACCTATGAACACTAATTAACATTATTCCGTGCCCCTAATGGGCGAATTATGGCCTTATTTTGACCCATCTTCCAATATTCGCACTTATTAACTGCGTAAAACGTTTAAACTCGAAGTTTCTGGCTAAATGGTTGGTTATGCAGCAACTTCTTTCATCGAACTTATTTTCCTTGATGATTTTCGGCTGTTTTAACCAGTTTCTAAGTGATTTCTTGACAAAGTGAGGCCTTATTCGTGGCCTGGGAAGAGTAACGACTCCTCCATTATACAGAAAACCGTATTAGGGCCTATTGCTGACCCGGGAAGGGTAACGACCCCTCCATTACTGACTGATTACCTACCTAAGCTTCCTTGGACTACATTCTACTGAAGTTCTATTCCATTTTCGTGTCATTTGCGTGAGCGTAATACTATTTTCAGTCTTATCTCCGTTCAGTAACAAATACGTAACCGGTAAACGAAGCGC